>BPLR01010224.1:0-36009 GCA_021605095.1 Caerostris extrusa | reverse complement strand
TAATTCTGCAGTATTTTTTTTTTTTAAATGGAGGCTTTTTAAAAATACATTTTTAAAAAAGTGTTAGAATGTAGTGTTAATAATTCGATGAAGGGGGCGGCGTGATTGTGAGCTATAATAAGAAACTTACAGCCCGACTCGTGGGCTGAGCGGCAATTGCGCCACTTAGAGCACTATGGCTGAGGTTAAATCAGCTGACTTCTTTGTTGTAGAGACTGTTCCAAAACGAAGACTCTGATGACGTTTGTGATGGTCAGCCACTTGCCTTGTTAATCGCACTACCTATTGGGTGTTTTCCCGGGTTTTTTCCCATCTAAAGTCCCTGAACTGCTCTCCTTCTTCTGCGATATCCTCCTTTTCTGCCTTTGGTACCACATAGTTCAGGTTAGATCCTTGCTGTGGCATGGATGTTTGTTAGTGGTTCAAAATCAACGTTAAACTGTAGGTTCTTTATAATTAGCCCAAAATGTGCAAAAATGACTGCAGATTGACAAGAAAAGCCATCAGCGGCTCGAAACCCAATCAGATCTTGTACCTACGATTGCTCCATTGCGACAGAAGATGTCCCCTTTTTTCCATCCATGACTAGATTGCTCAAATCTGGCAGCAGATAATCAGTGTTATGGATAATGATACATCATGAAATTGGCGATTGTCTGTTCGACTTTCACAGCTGGAAACAATTACAGATGGGATATGGACTACATGATTAGTTGCTGCATCGTGATTGGTGATTGACATGGGCTGAGAAAGTGTCCACTCTATTGAGAAGTAAGGGAAGGTGATTCCCTCTTGATGGATTTTCTTAAAGGGACGTTTTGGAGAAGGAGAAAGAGTTTCTACGAATCGATTTCTTCCGCCTTCTTTCAAAAGTGGATCCCTTGTGATTTCGTGTACCATACCGTGTGATAGTTTCGGTGTGCTGCAGACCAGGCACATAAGATTCGTCGTAAACTCGAGAACTCTGAATATATCCGACCGTGGAGGGAACATTTTTGCATCTAATTTATTTTTAATTTACATTTCTTTTGTAAAGTAAAAGTTTGGTATGTATATATATATATAATGCTTATAAATAAAATTTAAAGTGTTCCCATGAACCTGAAAATTGCCGTCTTGAAGCCGTTATAGATCTAATAGGCTGAAACGTTACTGTATTGATTGTAAGGGTTATTAGTTTGGTTCTAGATGTGGTACAGCGGGCCTAGCATGCTGGAAAAAGCTTCATAGGAAATTCATATTACTTCAAAAAACAATTTCAATTTTCTTATATTACATGAAGAAAATATATTTTTATTGAAAAAGGAAAAACAACAAATAGATAATATATTGTGTTATAAAAAATAGAATGTAAAATGTAACTCATGTTCGTAAATGAATGACAAATCCCATAATTTTTTTTTTTTATTTTACCATTATATCCAAAAATGGCAAAATATATAAATTTTACGTTCACAAAAAAAAATGTTTAAAACGGAAATAGAATTTCCGATATATTATGTTGAATTTTTTATAAATCGTAGTTTAAAATGAAAACACTTTGGCCATTTTAGTCCATCCTTTCACTTTTCGCTGAAATACACTATTAAAAAAAAAGTTGTGATAAATTATTTAGATTTAGAAAATGGATGCCATAAAACAAAATGCCTAACATAGAAATGTTTCATTTTTTCGTGTTGCTTTTACTGTAGCCATGCAAGGTTGTTTCTTGTAACCCTATATTCAGGATATCAAAACCCTTTAATTCAATATATTAAAAGAATCAAATTTTTTATTTTGTTAAAAATGATTTTTTACAATTATTTTCAATTTGATATCTTTTAAATTCAGAAATTATTTGAATTTGACTTATTCATAGAAATTTGCAAATAGGAATTAAATTTATCTTTTAAAAATAAGTAAAATTAACATTTATTACCATACAAGCAAAATATTACCTATCGATATAACTAAATCAACAATATATATTATTTTTTTTCAAATTTTAGCAGATAAAAATATAAGCGATCTTAACCAAAATATATTATGTTTTTAAAATAGTAGTAAAATAAAATATTTTTAAAAAGCTTGCATAAAAAAAACGATTGACAAAAAAAATGTATAAGAAAATATTTTTCTTTTATCCAAGTGTTAAAAAAATACATTTTTTTTTTCCTGTAATATAAATATCGCATACTGAACTAATAAACGAGATTTTGTTTTCATATAGATATACTTTTTATTAACCGATATTGCAAAAATTAAAAATATTCTTAAATAATTTTTATATGGAACAAATTCTATTGTATAATTAAATATCCATGTGAATTTTTATAATAGAAGTTAATTGTGTTTTTTAATTTAAAAAATAATATTCTTGCATTAATTTCTAATTAATGACAGTTATATAAAAAATAGGCAACGTGAATAAAATAAAATTTTTAATTTATAAATTTTATTGCAAAGTAAAAAAAAATGATTAAAAATAAAAAGTAATTTTGAATGAAAATAATAAACTTTAAAGCAATGTAAAATGAACAAAACAAATTAAAAGATAAATTCTCTTACTATCTTAAGATATTCCAATCTTAGTTTCAAAAATATTTTTTTATTTCTAAGAACTAATAAAAACAATTGTTAATCTCGTTTACTCAGCATTTCAAAAATAAATTCCAAAATCGTCTGCTTACATTTATTTAAATAATTAATAAAAATAATTGTAATTCTCGTTCACTAAATAAGAAATAAAAAAACAAATCGTTTGATTATATTTATTTAAAAACTATAAGCAGACGACTTTTAGCCGTTTCTTCATAAACTTTACTTTTTTGCTATAAAAAATTCTATTTATTACTTTGAATTAAATTAATAAAATTAAATTCATTTAAATTAAATTAAAATTAAAAAAAAATAAATTAAATTATGAAATTTTAAATTCATTAAAAATAAATTTTAATATTAACAGATTCCTAAATTAAATTCTTTTGTCATGTTTTGGTTTTTACTGAATAAAAAAAATAAAATATTCAGAAAAATAATGGCCTTTGTGATTGACATAAATTTAAGGTTTTTAATTAAATTTAAGGTAAAATTTTTTTCGTTTGTTGTAAAAAAACGCACTTTGTCATATTTTGAATTTGTCATTTGAATATTATATCAAATTACATTATTTGATGAAAGTTCATATTTGTTTATTTTATTGGTTATTAAACATAAATTTTAAAATGATCCTTAATGAAAATTAATTTATTAAATATAATATCTAATTATTTTTACTAGTTTTTTCATAAATATTGAAACAATGGTGGCAACATTAAACTAAGTGCAAAATTCAAATTTATTCTATTTATTTTTATTCTATTTTAAATATAAAATAAAATAAATAATAAAAATAAATTTAATAAAAATAAAAATAATTAAAGAATTTAAAACTTTTTATTGTAACTACTTTTTAATAAAAAAAAAATCGCCTAGTGAAAGAATATTGTAGATGTGTGTAAAATGTGTAAATTTTTTTCGTTTGTTGTAAAACACACACACTTTATTTTCATAAAAGATTTTAGGAATTTGCCATTTTGCTTATTATATCAGCCATTAATTTATTTCATATGATTTTGTTTACATTTGTTTACTATATCTATATCATTTTATCATACACAACTCAAATGTAATTAAAAAGAATTAAAATCATGACAAATGTAAATAATCAAAGTTTAAATATTATAATAAATTTACCAAACGATAAAAAATATATATGATTTGAAAAAAAAAATATATGCAGAAAACATTTGTCAAAATTGATTCTGGATTTTTTAAAAATCTGGATTTAATTATTATTTATTATTTTTTATTTATGGATTATTAATTATTTATGGATTTTTTATCTTAAATTATTTTATAACAAAGATATCTCAATATAATTGAAATTCTCATATTGACTGTTGCATATTTAATAATAAAGATAACTTAAATTTCTATTAGGTAACCTTTTTTCATTATATAATACAAAAAAGGCATCAATTGTTTAGAAAAATTTAGTGCTTGCTTTTATCGTTTAAAAAGTACATATATCAAAACCATAAAAAGAAAACATTAATTGATTTTTTTAATAAGATTTATTTTTGAAACAAAGCATTATAATAACATAAATGCAGTTTTAGTTTTTGTTCAGTGACATTTTTTATTATTCAGAATTTTAATGATTTTTTAAAAGTTGTTTTGTTATTGTACAAGAAAACAAGTATTTAGGAATTTTAAAAAGGATTTTTATCAAACTTTGCATAAATTCTAATTCCGTAAACTTAAACTATTTTGAATCAAAAGAATTAATTACGTGCATTTTTTTTAAATTTAAACTTCTTCCTAATTTTTTTCATCTTTTCTTGAAAGAGATGTAGTTTAATGTTATAGTTTATTCCATTTAATCACATTATTGTGAAATTCGTTTCTTTTCTATAAACTTTTTTTTTTAATCCGTAAACTCTGGAAAAAAAACCCGATGACGACTAAAGCTAGGAATTAGTCAAATCGAACAGAGAAAAAAAAAGAATGCAACCTAAAAGTTAGTTAAGCACATTTATTTATTACTTTATGAATAAAAGCTCAGTTGACGATTATAATTTTATTTTTATTACATTAATTAATTATTTGTTATTTTCATTGTTGAAAAAAAAAAAAAACTGTGAAGTTTTTAAATTATTAAGGTATAAAGCTTCTTTGGTTTTCTGTTCAACGAAGTAGCAGTATAAATTTACAAATGTGATCAAACCGTTACATTTTTATATTTTATATTTTTAAATTATAAAATAAAATTATTAAATAAAAAACATAATTAAATTATTTTTTAATTATATTCATTATTAATTAATAAATAAAGCCAAGTGAAAGAATATTGTGGAGGTGTGTAAAATATGTAAAATTGTTTTGTTTGTTTTTAAAATACACACATTTTATTTCCATAAATGATTTAATGAATGTCATTTTGTTTATTATATCATACATTATATTATTTAATGAGTTTTGTTATGATTTAGTTAATTATATTTGTTTATTATATCTGTATCATTTTGTTTATTTTTATCACTTGTTTATTAAAATCACATTGAATTTGAATAATCAAAATATAAATATTATGATAACAAATATAACATATTAACAGATATTTAAAGGACTTTAAAACTTTAATTTTTTACCAAACTTTATATTTGCTTATTGTATCTACATCATTTTATTTATTTTATCATACACAACTCAAATGTAATTAAAAAAATATATAAAAAAACATAACAAATTTAAATAATCAAAGTTTAAATATTGTAATAAATTACCAAACGATAAAAAATATATACTATTTGAATAAAACCATATATGTAAAATCATTCGTAAAAATCGAGTCTGGATTTTAAAAAAATCTGTATTTAAAAATTTATTATTTATTGATTATTTATTATTAATTATGTATAGATTATTTATTATTTATTATTTATTATTAATTATTTATTAGATTCTGGATTTAATTATTTTACTTTATCTTTGATATATTTCATGATTCTGTGTGTATCCTTAAAAAAATAACTAATACTAAATTACGACATAACTAAAAAAAAATTCAATATAATTGAAATTGTCATATTGACTACAACGTATTTAATTATAACGATAATATAAATTCGTAATAGGTAAACTTTTTTTTTTTTACATTATATATTACAAAAAATCACTAATTGTTTAGAAAAATTGCTTGCGCATTGAAGAAGTAGATTAAACACATCTGTATAAAAAAAAAAAAAAAACTCGGTACTTACGTATTAACGATACCTTGGCGACAGACTTGCCGGTTTTTAAGTGTCGCGACAGATTTGGCTAACAGGCGGCAGATTTGCTGAATTGTTTTGACGCCATTTTATAGTGCTACGAAAATGCGTATTTGGGATTTGCCAGAAACAGAACAAGATGCAATTTTATTTTTTCAGGAGCGAAATATTTTACCAAAACAACGAAAATGTCCCAATTAGACTGTTTTGAATCCATGTTAAACTCTATATCGTCCTGTTTTCCACTGAAATCTGTTTGACTACTTTGTGTTTAAATAAAGTGTTTTTGACTACTTTGTGTTTAAATAAAGTGTTTTGAATTTTGAAAGCTTTTTGATTTTAAATGAAGTGTTTTATATATTTTTATTATTTGGAACAAAAATTTTTGAAAGCGTTTTGATTTTAAATGAAGTATTTTATATATTTTATTATTTGGAACAAAAATTTTTAAGTGTAGATTGGCGCCACTTAAAACCGCCAAATCTGTAGCTGCGGTTGGTGCGTGTGCTGTTTATTGGCGCAACTGTCGCCAAGGTATCGTTAATACGTAAGTACCAAAAACTCCATTGGATTTTTTTACGAACATTTATTTAACAAACAAAACATTATAAAAACACAAATGCAGGTTTTGCATGACAGTGACATTTTTTATCGTTCAGAATGCAAACGATTTTTTAAAAGTTGTTTTGTTAATGAACAAGAAAACTGATATTTAAAAGACTTTAAAGGATTTTTACCAAATTAAGCGTAAATTCTAATTCCGTAAATTAAAACTATTTTGAATCCAAAAGTATTAGTTACGCGCCATTTTTTTTAATGAAACTTCTAACTATATTTTGTCCTTTTCTTAAAAGAGAAGTAGTTTAATGTGATAGTTTATTCCATTTAATCACATTATTGTGAATTTCGTTTCTCTTTATAAACTTTTTTATAATTCGTAAACTCGAAAAAAAAAATGATGACTAAAGCTAGGAATTAGTAAAATTTGGAAACAGTAAAACTGAACAGAAAAAAAGAATAAAACTTAAAAGACAGTTAAGCATGCTTATTTATTATTTTAAGAATAAAAGAGATCAGTTAACGATTTTGATTTTATTTTTATTACATTATTTATATTTTTTTTTTAAAAAAAACTGTTTGTGAAGTATTTAAATTATTTATTATGTATAAAGCTTCTTTGGTTTTACTGTTCAACGAGATGGCAATATAAGTTTACAAATGTGACAAATCATTGTTTTTATATTATTTTTTACTTATAAAATTAAATAAGAAACAAAATTAAATATTTTTTATTTAATTAGAATAACAAATTCGGAGAAAATAATCGCATTTAATATTGACATAAATTTAAGACCTTTAACGAAATAATTTATTACATATCTAATTATTTTTATTAATTTGTTTTCGTAAATATTAAAACTGTGGTGGAAACATTAAACAAAGTACAAAATTCAAAATTAATACCAAAAATTAAAAAAATTTTTTATTTTAAAAATAACCAAAAAAATTTTAAATAATTAATTTTTTTTTTTTATAAATAAATACTTTTATAATAATTTTTTTTTTTTATTATTGGTTACCGCTAAATAACATAGACATCTAGCGAAAGAATATTGTGGTTGTGTGTAAAAGGTTTAACATATTTTAGTTATTGTAAAACATGCACATTTTTTATTTCCATAAATAATTTTAAGAATTTGTCATTTTGCTTATTATACCATACATTATATTATTTAATGTGCTTTTGTTTACATTTGTTTATTATATCTTTAATATTTTATATATTATTTGAATAAACCATATGTGCAAAAAAACATTCGTAAAATTCTGGATTTAATTATTTATTATTTATTATCTATGGATTATTTATTATTAACTATTTATGGATTTAATTATAGAAAATATTAATTGTTTAGAAAATTTAGTGTTTGCGTTTATCATTGAAGAAGTGTATCAAACACATAAAAAGAGAATTTCCATTATTTTTTTACGAAGAATTATTTAAGAAACAAAACATTATAAATGCCGTTTTTGTTAAGTGACATTTTTTTTGTTCAGAATGCTAACGATTTTCTGAAAGTTGTTTTTGTTGCTCGACAAAAAAATACAAAAAAAAGGATGTTTAAAGATTTTTGCCAAGCTTAGCGTAAATTCAAATTTCGTAAACTAAAACTATTTTGAATCCAAAAGAATTAGTTACGAGCATTTTTTTAAATGAAATCTCTAGCTAATTTTTTTTTTTAAAAGAGAAGTAGTTTAATGTGATAGTCGAATAGAAAAAAGAATAATTCTTAAAAGTCAGTTAAGCAAGTTTATTTATTATTTTAAGAATAAAAGAGATCAGTTAACTATTATAAATTTATTTTTATTACGTTAATTATTTATTTTATTTTAGTTTTGAAGAAAAAAAAAAAAAAAACCTGTTTCTGAAGTTTTTAAATTATTTATTATTAATGTATAAAGCTTCTTTGGTTTTACTATTCAAAGATAATTGGCAGTATGAATTTATAAATGTGATAAAACCATTGTTTTTTATATTTTATTTTTTTATTCATAAAATTAAATTATTAAATAAGAAATATTAAATATTTTTTTAATTATATTCATGTATACACTTTAATGTTTAAATGTAGACACTTTAATACTTTTATTACAATTTCATCGTCGCGTGAATATTATGAATAAATTCATTAATTAAAATTAAATACAGCAAAAGTCAGTTATTTAATAGAATAATCCTTAATAATAATTTTTTGGTTGCTATGGAAACGGGATTATTTTAGTTTTTACTTCTATATTGGTATTGATAAAGACGTAGCTGTATATAGCTAAGTGAATCTAGTCACAAGCTGCCTTATGAGCGATTGGCAAGTTGTCTGGCTCTTGGTACCACAGGCTTTCAGGTTCGAATCCTGTCGGCAAGGATGTTTGTTAGGGATTCGAAATCCACTTTAAACCGTAGGTCTTTGTCTTATAAGAACACACAGTGTGCACAAAATGACCCTAGAGTTACAAACATAACATTAGTCACAATTCCTTTAAAAGTTATTACGTGGCAAGCATGAGACAAACCAATAAAATTTTTTATGGATTATGCTGGTTGTCACAATATGATTATATAAGGTATATTATTAAATATTATTCAATTTACACATTTTTGCGTATTAGGTTTTCATTTTTAAAGTCATTCTTATAATCAATTAGATTTGATTAACTGCAACAACTAGATCTAAAAAAACACTGGATTGCTTTGTTTAATCTAATAAATACTTATATACTAGTCAATGTAGTAGTTAATACTAGATTGCTGTTTAGTTATTAGTCTTAAATGTTTGTAAAAAATTAAGGTTATAATTATTTTAAGGTTAATATATAATTATAAATATTTTTAAGGCTATAATTATTTTAAAGTAATTTTTAATTGATATTAAAATCATTATTTTAAAGACATTTACAATTATTATTTATAAAAGTTAAAAAGTAAAACCCTAAAATATCATTTATTATTTTTAATGTCTTACTTCATACATATAATTAATTTAATTAAATTACATTAGAAATATTTGAAATTTCTTGTTTAATTAAAATTAATATGAAAAAAAATTATTACATTTAATATGCATATAAACTTAGTCTTTAAATAAAAGTACACAAAGAACTAATGGAAAAAAAAAAAAAATTAATTTTTTATTTAAATATTGCATCAAACATTAAATAAAATAATAAAAAGAAATAAATTATGAACCTGGAAAAATGTTTTATTCTTCATTTTATGTGTAAACTTCATTAAAACGTTAAAAAAAAATAAAATGTAAGGTAAAACTGCAAACATTAAACGACGCGTACAGAATAAATGGAAATAACTCTTAACTCAGAGAAAAATTTTAGTACAACATCCATTCTTTTCTTCCGCATTCATTTTTCAGGCACGTTTCGAAAGAAGCAGCTGCATTAATCATATTTTGAAGATTAAAGCAAGTTACTAACATCCTCAAAACTACTGTTTTTCGTAATTACATCTTCTTACTAGCAGCACAAGCTAAGAAGAAATTTTCCCTTCGCTAATGAAAAATAAGATTTTTGATTTTTTTTTTTAGTTATTGTAATGCAATTCGTTATTCTCTATCAACGTATGGAATATTAAAAAATGTTCTATCTGATAAGATAAAAAAATATGGAAAAATAATTCATAATAAAAAGATATAACATTCAAAAAGAAATTCACAACAAAAATAATTATTTCCAGATTCGTTGTTCTGTTTTAGTGTATCTAGCTAACGTGTCAAGGCGATCAGTTTTGATATTCGTTATCACACTAGAGTAGAATCACTATGACATAATTCAATGACAGTGATTGATACACACAAGAGTAGAATCAGTGTGATATGACATATTACACCTATTCTTCGTTCGGTTTTAGTATATCTATTACAATAACATTTTACACCAACTACCACCATATTACTATCACTCTAGAAGTAGAATTACTGTGACATAATTCAATGGCAGTTAATGATTCACTAGAATCAGTGTGACATAATTCAAAGACAATGAATGAATTTTATTAATGAATTTTTATGAATGATAATGAATTTTATTAGAGTAATAAAAATTCAAAATACTTTAAAAAAAGTTTAGCAATAAAAATTGAATATTATATAAAAATCTCAAAGATTTTCTCTTGTGTTGAAATGCACACATAAAACACTGTTTTGTGTTTGCAATATAAAACCAATAAGCCATTTCAGAAAATGAAGTCGTTTGGTTCAGTTTGGTTTTAAACAATAAAATAAAACTCATTTTATTTGCGAATATTTATTCTTTTGAGATAGGAAAATATAAATTTTAACTTTATTTAACAACACAATATTTGAAACCAATATTTGAGATATCAAAATTCGAATGTAAAAAAATCCCCTGTCATTTTAGCTTCGAGAATATTTTTCAAAAACGATAAAAATATTTTTTTAATCTCCGTTATTCAATTATTTACAAATAATTTGACTTTTAAACAAACGAATGAATGCAGACGATTTTTTTTTTTATCTATTGTAGGTCTAAAATGTTTAAATAATTTTGTATGAAATTGTAGCTTCAATTAAAAATATTTTCTAGAATATTTAAAAAAATATTTGATCACGAGCTTGATAAATAAATAAATAATAAATCTTAAAATTATTTATTTAATAATTTAATCTCCTAGTATTATGTTTTATGCGTTATAAAAAATATTTTGCATTTATTTTTCATTTAAATTATTATTATTTTTATTTCTTTCACTACTTTATGTGAATATTAAACACCACGGTGATAGAAGCAAACGATTTTGAAAAGCATTTTCTAAAAAGGAATTTTTTAAGGAAAAGGAATTTTATGTAATGAAATGTAAAGAATTTTTTCAAAACTCAATTTTTAATACAAAAATGACAAGAATAGTCGATTAAAAAATAAGTATATTACTTTTTTCTATGATTTTCGACTACAGATCAGATAAAATATTTTAGATAATAATAATAATAATAAAAAATTATGAAATATAATTTAAAATAAAAAATTTTCATAAAAGCATTTTTAATTTTGCCTCTAAATTATTTATTTTCGAAACTCAGGAAAAGTTTTGAACAATAAAATTTTATTTAGTTTTACAGGGACCTTTTTAATGTAAAAATTTAAAAAAATTTCTGATTAAAAGATTATTATATGGATTTTGAATTTTTCGTTTAATATAATTTATTAATAAAAAGAAAGAATTGGACATAGAAGAATTACAATTAAAATAAAAAAATATTAATATAAATGAATCTATAAACAAATTATTATAAATATTAAATTTTATTAAAAGCATTTTAATTTTGTCACTAAATTATTTGTTTTTGAAACTCGAAATTTTTTTTTCAAAAATAATAAATTTTAATTAGTTTGACAGTTTATGCTAAATTTATAAATATTTGAAAACCAATTTCTGATTAAAAGATTATTATATTCTATTAATTCTTAGCGCAATATAAACAATTCTTCATTAATATAAATTCTACAGAAGCATTTTTTTTAGATCTACAAAATAATTGTTTCTCTTCATTCGTATAGTAACAGATTAATTGGAATTTAATTGTTTCAGTTTTATAAATAGTACATTCTTAAAAAAAATGATTTAATGGAAAATATGTTTCTAAATAAAATTCTTAAGCTGTTTTAAAGATAATTAAAATTGTGAAAGATGGAAATATAAAAATTAAAACCATAAATATTAAACACGAAAAATTGACTCCCACGTAAAAATGTATTTTAAGAAATATATCTTTTATGTAAGATATTTTTAACGAAGCAATGAGGATTATATTTATTATTATTATTTACATAAAATGGCTGTTATTTCATGTTTGTTACTCTAAAGGTATATTAATATTTTATTTTAATAGCGACAGTTGTTCAAATGTTTTGTATAAAAGCGATTTAAATTCAGTTTTAGGCAGAAAGTATTAATTGGGAATTTAGAAGCTAATGTTATTTTTACTAATTACATAAACTGGTAATCGTTGTATAAATAAATATTTACTTCTCAGGTTGAGAATTTTGCTTTTTTTAACGACCTCACTCGGATAACGACGTAGATTATTGCGATAAAGTACTTATTCTGAGGTTGAAAATTTCATTTTGGGGCCTTCTCGGATAGCGACATATATGATTGCGATAAAATATTTATTTTCAGGTTGAATTTCCACTTTAAACCGTCAGTCGGATAACGACATAGATTATTGCGAAAAAACACTATCAGGTTGAGAATCCGCTGTTATGAACTTCAAGCGAATAACGACGTAGATTATTGCTATAAAATATTTACTCTCAAGTTGAGTTTTGTGTTACCATATAGAAAAAAAACCTTAAATTTAATCAAAGAAATGCAAGACGTTTTATAAGCATCCATTAGAACAACAACAAAAAAAAACAAATGCTTTCATTTTTGATAACTGCATCAATATAACGACGTAAATATTTATTGCGATGAAATATTTACTCTATGAATTTCGCTTTTTTTAACTGAACTCAAGAACCAATGGTGGGACAAGGCCGTCTGCCTACTGGCAGATTTCGAGAAAGGAGATGTTTTTTTTTACGAGGGTAGAGTTGAAGCCCTACGCCCAATGATTTAACAATCGTGTTAGACGAACCTATTTAAAGTGGATTTTGAACCAACACAAACATACAGGGAACCACCGGGACTCGAACCGAAGCCTGTTGCACCGACCTGTAGCTATTCGTAGGTTGAAAGTCCACTAGCTCTGTACCCCAGCCATATGTGTTTAAAGTCGATTCCGAACTAGGCAGTAAACATTAATGGCATTTATAAACCAAAATTATGCATCGAACTATTTTTTACTTCAGCCATCGGTAGTTCAATAAATTAATATCACCGGATAGTTTGGGTTTAATATTTATAAAAGAAATAAGCATAATTTATTTTTTGTCGAAATTATAATTTTTGTGCACAATTTGGGCTAGATGCCTGGACCTACAGTTTAACGTGGAGTTCCGAACTACTAACAAACATCCATTCCACCACCAGTATTGAACCTGAAGCCTTTGGTTCCACGCCCAGAGAACTAGTCAATGGATCCATCAGGCCGCAAGATGAATATGAGTTAGAGACAAATAAAGTTTAAAGGAAAGTTCCCATGCCTGCAAAAAAATTGGCAAGATAAATCAGTAGATTAGAAAATCAATCGATAGGCTTAAAAAGAAGTAGGAAGAATTCCTGGAATTTTCATTTAAAATTATAATAGTAAAAATAAGTTAAACCTTGAATAACGCTGAATAAAATAAAACTTTATCCTTCGGGGCTCATGACCTCACGTTAAAGTGCGAAGCGAACCTAATTTTTCTGGTTCATCAAAAAAAAAAAAAAAAAAAAAAGGTTTAAATTATAGATTTATTCAAAGGTGTTCAACAGGATTTTCGAACATGAATGACTAAAATATTCATAAAGTAAATCTAAAAAAAAAAATGTTTTTCTTCAAGACACTATATGCAATATTCACTGGTTTAATGTAAATAAAAAGGGGAAAAAAAGGGAATTTCGTTTCCAAGAAAATGCAATGTCTTAGGGAAAAAAAAAAATTCTTTAGGGAATTTCCTTTTACTCATAAAAATCAAAACCCTTTTCCCGGACATCCACTTTTATTTCACAATCTGCGAGCTCCCTGTTTTATAAAATTCAAAGGTCAAAAAATTTTATGTGTCCTTTTTTTTTCACGTTTAACCAAGTGGTTAGTCGAGATAGTTGAATAGTTAAAACCGATGCCATCCTACGACAGATAAAGTGACTCGGATAAAAAAAAATTCTAAACTTTAAAAGTTGCCGACGTGACCATTTTCGAATTTTTTTGGAGAGTCTAGAATGTTTTATAGGTAGTATCTCTGTAGTGATAGGGTAGGACTCCTTCGTATTCGTATGAAACATAAAGCAAAAATAACCTATTTGTTTTTTTTTAAAAATTCCTAAGCTATAAGAAAGAAAAAAAAAAAAAGCAATAGATTTTACAATAGTTTTTTTATTAGAAAAAAATGCAATATTTTTCTATAATGAAAACATATATATATTTATTTCATTTACTTTAATATGAATATATTAAAATAAAATGAAAAAAAAATTTCAATGAATATTATTTATTTATTATTATTTCATTTTCTTGAATAATCTTTTCATTTTGACATAACAGTGGGTTTTAATTTTTCGCAGTAGTATATTTCGATCTGCAGGGCCTGAATGGCGCTCTGGCGCTCGGTACCACAGGTTTCAGATTCGAGTCCCGGTGGTGCCATGGATGTTTGTAGTGGTTGGGAATCCACTTTAAACCGTAGGTCCCGGTTTAACATGATCGTAGAGCGTTGCGGAGGTATTGTTACTCCGCTTTATCTTGTCCTTATCTTCAAGCTATCGCCACCTAGTCTCCTTTACATTGAACATTGGACTATATTTTTTTGTGGAGGTGGCCGATACTGGAGTACGAACCTGTTCTGTCACCTTACAACAATAATAATTCCCATTATAGATCTCCTCGTTTTGGAAGCGGCCTGATGACCAATTGGCTAGCGCTCTGGCCATTGGTACCCTGACTTTAGGTTCGAATCCTGACGGTGGCATGAATGTTTGTGAGTGGTTCGCAATCCACATTAAACTATAGATCCCGGTCTAATTATCCTAAAGTATTAAAAAAAATGATCGTAGAGCAAAAAAACTATACCAAATCAACAAAAACCTCCAGATGGTTCAAACCTGACCCTTTCTCACCCATCCCCCCTGAACCTTCCCCCCCATTGCCGCTGAAAAATGAATTTGATGCTGTGTGATGTTAAAGATAAGTTAGAAATTTTGAAAACTTCCGATAAAAATTAAATAAAATTTATCGTCTATCATGAAGGAGGATTTATCGTGTAGCGTCTAGCATGAAAAGGGGCAGATCACTATGTGGCTATTTGATAACATTATTTTGGGCCACGAAATTAAATCTAGACATTTAGAACAAACGAATTCTTTAAGAAACCGTTTTAAAAGAGAATTGGAAGTAGAATCTTTGTTGTTACAAAATAATCCACAATTCTAGTCAAGTTAGAATTGATGAAAGGAATTTTATATATTTTTTTTTCAGTCTCCGTACTCTAATATCACAAATTGTCTGGGGGAACTATACGTGAAAAGAAAAGAGATAGAATGTTTGCTAAATCACAATCAAATTAATCATATCCTATTTACGACGATTTAAAGTTATTTATTAAAAAGTCCAAAGATTGTAGTACTAAATATTGAAATAAATCTTATTTAACATACTACAGTGCTTTAATATATTTTTTTAGTCCAAATTTGCTTTAATAAATTTCGCTTTTTTTGTAAAAAAAGTATTAATTTAATGTTGTTAGATTTTTTATGTTATTAAAGTAACAAATATTTTATATTATGGGTAAATACTAAAAAAATTATAATTTTAAAGAGAATTATTTGCTAGTTTTTAAATTGATATTATCTAAATCTTCCTAATGCATTCAAAAATTTTGTAAGAGAACCGTAGATTATTTTGATTTATTTGCCTTTATTATACGCATTTATTTATATATATTTATAAGCATATATTTATTTTCCTTTATTGTTAATAATTTCATGGTATGCACATGTAGTATTACTCGTTTATTCCCATGTAATTTTGTCTCTGATAATAACAATTATCCTAAATATAATTTTACTAACTATAGTTGTGAAAATAAGATTATCCAAATAGTATATTTACTTACTTAAAAAAATATTAAAAGCAACAATTAAAAAAAAAAAATAAATAAAACCTTATAAATGTTTGGTTTGGTTGCTCTATTATTTTTTGCACAAGAGGGTTAAATAGACCCTTAAAACATCAACTAATTTTGAAACAAACCTGCATTTGAATGGTTAAATTTATACTTGAATTTCTACAATAAAAAAAATTATAATCGGCTAAGCTGATATACATACCATACCATACAAATTAGAATTTAATGTAAGAACAAAATGCATTAGAGCTTGGAGTACAGTTAAAAAAAATTAGGTTTAGTTATAAAATGACAAATATATTCCAATTTTAAAACATTTGTTGATTGAATAATGTGAGAAGTAGTAATAAAAATGTCGTTTGAAGTCGTTTTAATAGTATAACTTTAAAAAAGAAAATTTGTTTGATATATTTTTAACAGCAGTTAAAAAACTCGTTTAATGCCGTTTTAAAAGCAGTTAGAAATAATGTCGTTTGATAACGTTTTAGTAGCAGTTATAACAAAAAAATCGTTTGTTGCCGTTTGAAAAGTAAAATATAAATGTAAATAAATGTTATGTACTTCAGATGATAACATAATATTTAAATTAAGATTTTAAAATTTATGAAAAATGTTATTTTCACCTTTACTGGCAAAATAGTAAATTTGTTCATTGAATAACATTAAAATAAATTAAAAAAAAAAAAAAAGTTTGATATCTGAATAAAATATAATCGGCGTTTGATAACGTTTTAAAAGCAGTAAATATCGTATAATTTAATGTAACATAAAGAAGGTTTTTGTTCCAACTTTTAAAAAATAATTTAGTATAAAACGATAAATATATTTAAAATTGAAAATATTTGTTATTTTGAATAACGTCATATTTGAAAATAATTTAAAAAATTTTAAAATGACGTTATTCCAAATTTAAAAATTTGTTCATTGAATAATTAGTTATAAAAATAAATTTGATACCAATTTAATTGCATTTATATCAAAAAAAATTGTTTGATATCGATTTAATAGCAGTTAAAAAAATTTTTAATGCATTTTAAAAGCAATTATAATAATATTTTTAGTAACGTTTTAAAAAAAGTAAGTCATTTGTTGCCATTTTAAAAGTAAAATATAAATGTAAGAAAAACAAAAAGAAAAAATATTAATGAATAAAATAAAAGATTTGAAAATAAAATCACATCCGAATAAAATATTAATGACGTTAAAATAAAAATAAAATATATTCCAAATTTAAAATATTTGTTCATTGAATAATGTATAAAGTAGTAATAAAAATTTTAAAATTCTTTGTTCATTTAAAAGTTTATTATAAAAAAATCCGTTTGATATCGTTTTAATAGCAGTTAAAAAATTTTTTGATGTCGTTTTAAAAGCAGTTATAATGCCATTTGTAACGTTTTAGTAGAAAAAAAGACGTAGATAAAAAGATTTTTTTTTTTAAGTAAAATATCAATAAAAATAATAATACAAAAGTTTGAAAAAATTAATTGAATAAAATATTAATCAATTTGAAAAAAATAATAAATAAAATAAGATCCGATGTTAAGTTATTGTAGTTAGATTCAGTTTATAAAATGACAAATATATTCTAATTTTAAAAATATTTGTTCATTGAATAGCGTAAGAAGTAATTTTATAAAAGTCGTTTGATGTCATTTTAGTAGCACTTATAAAAAAAATTTATTTGATATCGTTTTAATAGTAGTTTAAAAAATCGTTTGATAAAAAAATGCATATTATAATAATAATAATTTGATAATGTTTTAGTAACAGTTATAAAAAAAAAGTCGTTTGTTGCCATTTTCAAAGTAAAATATAAATGTAAAAAAAAAATAAATGTTTTCAATTTAGTACTTCAGACGATAATATATTTTTACATGTTTTATATTTAAATAAATATTTGAATATTTATGGAAACAAAAAAGGATTTTGTTCACCTTTCACTCGAAAAATAGTTTGCCATATTTTTCTTAAAAAAATGACCGATCAAACTATAAATTTAAAAAAAAAGAAGGATTATAAGAAAAATTATAATCGGCTGGGTCTATATACATGCTATCATAAAAATTACAATTTAATATAAGGAAACTCATAAGCTTGGAAAAGCTTCAGATAAAAATGTTGCGTTCAACATAAAATGACGAATATATTCCAATTCTAAAATATTTGTTCGCTTGAATAAAGTGTTATAAAAAGACGTTTGTTGCAGGTTTATTAGCAATTATGAAAAAAAAATTCGTTTGCCATCGTTTTAATAGCAGTTAAAAACTCGTTTGATGCCATTTTAAAAGGAGTTATATTATCGTTTGATATATTTTTTAGTAGCAGTTATAAAAAAGTCGTTTGTTGCCGTTTTAAAAGTAAAATATAAATGTAAATAAAAACATAAAAGAAAAAGAATATTAATGTTTTCAATGTAGTACTTCAAACGATAATATACTTTTACATGTTTTATATTTAAATAAATATTTGAATATTTATGGAAACAAAATATGTTTTTTCACCTTTCACTCACCAAAATAGTTTGCCATATTTTGGAAACATCCATCAAAATATAAATTTAAAAAATGAAAGTACTGAGCTAAAAACACTCTTTGACGGTGAAGTTTTTAAAACGTCTTCTTAAAGTAAAAGAAACCCCATGCGTGTTTCTTTTGCCAACATGTCAGCAATAAATTTCTGTTGTCCGTTTTCTGATCTAAAAACGTCAAAACAAGGCACGCATTTCTTAACTTCTTCATTGATTTATACACAAAATTCCTTTCTAATGATGCCAGAAAACTCCAAACATTACAATAAAAAGTAGATTTATCGGAATACTGCCTGTCTGTCCTCCATGTTAAGTTCTGAAGCTTCTTCATTTTTCTTTTTAAAACAAGAAAAAAAAAGAAAAGTCAAAGATAAAAACTTTCTTCTCATCTTTTTTCCCAAGAAAAAAAAAAGTATCTTTCGTTTTAAACCTCTTTATTACCCTACTGACTAACAAGAGGCATAAAAATCAAACGGTGAAAAAAAAAAAAAAAAAAAAAAAAAAAAAAAAAAAACATCACACAGTTCCTTTATTTTTTTATTTTTTTTATTTTTCAACTCGTTTTCTTTTTTTCTTCCACCATCTTTTACGAGTATGGCCAGTTTTTTTTTTAATAAATAACCCCAAGAATAAATTGAAAGCTTGGAAAATATCGTATTGAGGAAAAATATGGGCGCCATAAAAAAGATAGAAACAGTAAATGTTTACGACGCTATTTATACGTGACTTTTGTAGCAAGCGGCAGTTGAAGTTGCAGAAAAAAAAAATAAAAACAACCTAAGCATTTGCAGCCAACTTTGTCATTTAAGCGTAAGTATTCGAGAATATAGGTTTTAAATATGTATGCTTTCCACTTAAATTTGAAGATACCCAAATGCTATTATGTTAACTGTGAATTGCAACAGTTACCCTTTAACGGAGAACAATTTTTACGAGGCCATCCCAGCATTCAGGTCTTAACAATATTTATTTGACAATAAGTTCCTTCGGTAGCAATAAAATATGCTGATAATTGCAGACAGAAATTTTTATGTTTACTCATAAAAAGACATAAACTTGTAAGTGATTTGCAAATTTCTACTATAAAAATTCATCAATAACTATCATTCAATAGAAATTCGTTTTATATTGAAAATTCACGTATAGAAAATATTGTTGACAACTTGTATTTTGCACAGATTGTTAACCAACATTTGCATTATTAGAGAAACAATGTCAAATCCCAACAATATTTATTTGATAATAGGTTCCATCGGTAGCAATAAATATCCGAATGTATGCTGAAATTGGATACAGAGATTTTCATGTTTACTCATAAAAACGTAAAGTTTTAAGTAATTTGCAAAATTATACTAATTCATCAGTAATTTTATTCGAAATCCTAATTTATGTTGGAAATTCATCTATAGAAGATATTGTTGACAACTTGGATTTTGTAAAGATTGTTTCTCTAATGTTGCATATGTTTGTTAAAAATGTCAGGTTTCAACAATATTTATTTGATAATAAGTTCCTACGGTAGCAATAAAATATCCAGATTTATGCTGATCATTGGAGATGGAAATTGTTATATTTACTCGTAAAAATAAGGTAAAATTTAAAGTGATTTGCAAAATTTTAATTATACAAATTCATCAATAGTTATCCTTTAATAGAAATTCCGATTTTTATTGGCAATTCACATGTAATAAAGGGAGCAGAAGATATTGTTGACAAGTTGGATTTCGTATAGATTTTTAACAAACATTTGCAATATTAAAGAAACAATGCCAGGTTTCCATTACAATGTCATAACATGAGATGAAAACTTTTATGTTTACTCATACAAAAAGTAATGTTTTAAGTGATTTGAAAATTGCTACTATAAAAATTAATCTATAATTAACTTTTAATATAAATCCAATTTATTTTGGCAATTCACAAGTAGTAAAAACGAGCAGATTATACTGTTGACAATGTGGATTTTGTATAGATTATTTCTCTAACATTTCAAATGTTTGTTAAAATTGTCAGGTTTTAACAATATTTATTTGACAATAAGTTTCTTCGTTAGTAATAAAATATGCTGATAATTGCAGACCGAAATTTTTATGTTTACTCATAAAAAGACTTAAACTTGTAAGTGATTTGCAAATTTCTACTATAAAAATTCATCAATAATTATCTTTATTAGGAAGTTCGAATTATATTGGAAATTCACATATAGAAGTAGTAAAAACAGCAGGAGATATTGTTGACAAGTTGGATTCAGTATAGGCTTTTAACAAACATTTGCAGTATTAGAGAAACAATGTCAGCTTTCAACAATATTTATTTGATAATACCGTAAGTTCCTTCGGTAGCAATGAAATACCCAGATGTGTGCTGATAATTGGAGATGGAAATTTTTATGTTTACTCATTAAAAAACCTAAAAAAACTTTTAGGGTTTTTAATGAGTAAACATAAAAAAAACATAATTTTAACTATCAATAATTATAGCAGTTGTTTGTTTTATATTTGAAATTCATGTATAGAAATCAATATTGATATTCAATATTATTGACAACTTCGATTTGTGTATAAATTGTTTGTCTAATACTGCAAATATTTATTAAAAGTGTCAGGTTTCAACAATATTTATTTGATAATACGTTCCCCTGGTAGCAATAAAATACCCAGATGTATGCTGATAATATGAGATGCAAATTTTTATGTTTACTCATAAAAAAAAAAAGTTTTAAGTAATTTGCAAATTGCTAATTTAAAAATTCATCAATAATTATCTTTTAATAGAAATCCCATTTATTTTGGAAATACCCGTATAGAAGCAGAAGATATTGTTGACAACTTGGATTTTGTATAGATTGTTAACAAACATTTGCAATATTAGAGGAACAATGTCAGGTCCCAACAATATTTATTTCATAATAAGTTCCTTCGGAAGCAATAAATATCCGAATGACTTAACTTGAAAAAGGAACAATCAAATATTTCCGTAGTCTTTACAACGACGGTGTAAAAGCATACTGTCATAATCTACTTCTTTTTAATGTGAAATCACATAAGCAAAAACGATCGTTCGTTCCCATAATCGTTCTCCAAAAAGACAATAATCCAGTTCTCGCTTATAATCTAGCAATTACACCTTGATTGCGTATTTAATTGGGAAAAGAAACAATTCACATTTTACAACAAATATATAATTCATGTTTGTAAAAAGATTCCTTATTTTTATGCTACACATGTTACGCATTCATGTATTTTACCAAAGAACCATTCCTACGATATCAACAGCTACAGATAAGATATCTGGAAAGCTATTGGGACGACAATGCAACTTTTCAACCACTGTTTAAATGCCCTGTTTTCCCCTTTACTTGTAAATGACCACAGGCGTATACACAAACAACATCTCAGAAAACAGTCTTTTCAAGAACAATACTCTGCGCACTAGATTTCTCCTTCTCAACAAAAAAAAAGCAAAGGAGATAAACAAGGGAAATAGAGAATCACTTATTCATCCCTCTGTAAGTAACCTCAGTATCGTTACAAAAGTAGTTACAGTAAAGTACTTTTACTCCCCGGAGTAATGATGTTCTGAAAAATGGATGATGCAACTTTGGTTTCATCGTGTTCTTTGTTATGATTTTTTTCCCACTTTATTAACGTAGCATGAAGTCGACGGAATTGGAATGGATGTGTCTGGCAAAGAATGAAGTTTGCGGTTATTGTTATATATAGGGACACACAAAAACAGCTAACTCCAGAACTGGCTGTTTTTTCATTCTTTCATTAATACAGCATACAATCATTCGAGAGATGTTTTGAACCCTTGAGACTCATAAACGGTATGGTGAATCCTGGTGCCATCAGTCATTTTAGTGTTTAGCTAATTTTATTTATGTCTGTAGAGAACATAATGAAATGGGTGTTTTATTACTTCCACATAGCGTCCGCTCTGGCTCGCCTAAACCTATGTATTTGTAATTTCTGAGCTGTTTCTCTATGTTATAATGGATAGATTATTTTTAAACACTAGCTGTGATAAGGAAAGTTCTTTAATCTCTTGAGTTTCTTTGCCACATATGAGGAATTTATTTTTTTTATAAAAGTACAAAAAATGTGATAAATATTCACTACAGAATCTCTCAAAAATAAATAAATAAATAAATTTCTTATTGTTTGCCTGCTCTGATAACGATATTTAAGGTTGCAACAGTGCTTCCTCTTAATCACTGCCATTAACTCACCCTTGTGGCATTCAGGAGAAATGGTCATTTAGCTTGGAGACTCTCACCGGAGAAGAGGAAATGCAGCATACCCTGCGCTCACGCTAAAAAAGTATATTATATAGTCTCTCAACCCCATGGAAATATACTTAAAATATGTGCAGATTTAACATACATGCCTTTTTTTTAGCATCCGTTCGCATTATACATAATATAGATCTCCATTGTCGTCCGGAGAGGAAACATTTCGCACACAGCCTAGTTTGGGTTTACGACTTAGGGGGAGTCCTTCCACGAATCAATAATTATTTGTCTTTAAATGTGTTACACACTCAGAAACAAATAGAGACATACGATAGTAAGTAAAACAGTGATTTCTTAAACCTGTTCCTCAAGATCTCAACTCAACTGCACCCATTTACAATCTGGTTTATAAAGTTAGACTGGAACTTAAGGACCTGATTCCGAACACTACACTATAACATTGCTGGAACTCCATTATAAAAACTGATTAGAGAGCTGGAACTTAAGGACCTAACAAAACTGATTCCGAATATTCCATATGGGACAAAAATATCTTTCAGAAGATCTAAAAGAAAATTTTCTTTGTTAACGTTTTTTACGATATTCGACATACAGAACACATATTGTCATAATCTATTTTAAAATGGCATCACATACCCACCCATAATCGTTCTCCAAAATCCCATTTTCCGGTTCTTGTCTATAATCTAAATGTTAAATCTTGATTGCAATTATACTAGGAAAAAAAAATCACATTTCGTAACAATATATAATTTATGTTTGGAAAATAATTCATTGTTTTTATACCATGCATTTTATGCATTCTATATTCCAAAAAGCACCATTTTACGATATCAACAGCTACAGACAAGATAGCTATTGGGATGATAATGCAACTTTTAACCCTAAAATCCACTGTTTCCCTTTACTTGTAAAAGGCCATAGGCATAGAAACAAACAACATCTCCAGAAAACAGTCTTTTCAAGAACAATACTCTACGCACTAGATTTCTCCTTCTCAACAAAAAAAAAAAGGTAAACAAAGGAAATAGAGAATCACTTATTCATTCCTCTGTAAGTAACCTCAGAATCGTTACAAAAGTAGTTACAGTAAAGTACTTTTACACCCCGGAGTAATGATGTTCTGAAAAATGGATGATGCAACTTTGGTTTCATCGAGTTCTTTGTTGTTTTTTTTTCCCACTTTATTTACGTAGCATGAAGTCGACGGAATTGGAATGGATGTGTCTGGCAAAGAATGAAGTTTGCGGTTATTGTTATATATACGGTCACACAAAAAGCTAACTCAAGAACTGGTGTTTTTTCTCTTTCATTAATATAACATAGGATCATTCGTGGGATGCTTTGAACCCTTGAGACTCATAAACGGCATGGTGAATCCTGGTGTCATCAGTCATTTAATTAAGTTCCAGTCAGCTCATTTTATTTATGTTTATAGAGAACATAAGGAAATGGGCGTTTTATTATTTCCACATATGTTTAGGAGAGACGGATCGGAGAAGGCTATGTATTTCTAATTTCTGAGTTGTTTCTGTATGCTATAATACATAGGATATTATATATATTGGTATGATATCTATTATGTTATAATAACTTGGCAATATGAGAGTAAATTAAAAGTAGACAGAAAAATTCATAATTCAGAAACATTCATTCATACTTTTTTATCAGAAGAAATTCTTTCAAAGGATAAAACACATATAGAATTTTTTACGAGGTTTATATTTAAAGAAAGTCAGTTAGTTTCAAAAAATTTTATATCATTAAAAATTTGTATTAAATACACAATTAAAAACGCAGTATAATCATGTTAAAAAAGGATTGATTTTAATATAAAATTAAAAATATATTTACATAAGTTTAAAAGATTTTATGGCTTATAATTTACGTTTGTTATCGATTATATAACTTATTACATGGATATTTAAGTAAAATGCATGGGCAGATATTACACATTACGTATAATTATCAGTTTACAAGTATTTATCAAGCATTTTAGATATATGAATATGTAATTCAAGAAAAAAATTGTTAAATTTAATAATATTGTTAATTTTTATTTGAAAATATGTTTTATCACTTGTAAGTCTTATCAATTAAAGAATATTTTTATTCCTGGTTTTCTAAAGTTGTACTGTGCAGCTTGGGCAACCAGATTGTAACTGGATGTTATTGGGTTGAGGCATAGTTTGGAGAACTCCTAGCTTTACTAATACACACTTACAAACACTACACATCTACAATTAGAGACATACAATATTTAACACATTTAAAGACAGATAATTAGATTCGTGGAAAGACCCCTTCTAACCGAAAACGAAACTCGACTACGTGCAGGATGCGCGAAATATTATTTCTCTCCGGATGAGAGTGTGCAGGCCAACTAATACGCAAAGTTGCGCTGAATATATTTACTCTAGAGATGAGGAACAAGGCAGCAGGAGCGCATGATGCGTTGTATTACCACTCGGGTATGTCTCGAGGCCAACATACCAGTTCTCCTGAACGCATGAGGAGTGGTCTTGTCAGTAAATAGAAGGAAGCATGGCTACAAAGTGTCATATACATGTGTACCACCTACTCAAGTTATGCAGACAATTTCTTTTTCCTATTCAAGATATAATGCAACAATCTTTATATAATAAAACATGGTTAATTGCTGAATTTTCTATTAATTTATTAATTTTTGATAAATGTGTTTAAGTAACACATTGTTCTTTACTACACACTTCTTTTGTAAGAATTTATTGATAAATCAACGGTTTATCATTCATCCAAAATCAGTTATTTTGACAGAAGAGGATCAAGATTTTAAGAATAAAAAAAAAATTAGTCAAAAAAATTACCTGAATCCAACACATGAGCCTTTTCAAAACCCAGAATAGCTGTGTACTGGTCTTTGGAATTCTTTGGTACTAGAGTTGTCCACATGGAGCGATAGGAAGTCTGGACGTTGATGGCGGCGTCATCTTTGAACCATCGCACCTGCATGGCGCTAGATCCTTGAGTAATGCAAGCAAGGCTCAGTTCTGAATCTTCCACTACTGGCATCTTCTCAGAAGAATCGATGCTTTGGATGCTTAAAGCTGGAAAGAAAAATGAATTTTTTAAATCAGAAAACAGATATTTTTATCATTATTTGCAATGCTTCTATCAATATATGTTGTTACTAATCCCCCTGGTGCAGGAAAGCCTACACCAGGTCCAATGAACACCTGTTGCAGACGATGTCCATACCTAAGGGTAATATGCAACTTCACTTTGAGCGAGGAGCCACGAGGGCTGAAGACTGGCTAAATCTAAAGGTAATGCACTAAGATCATATTATACCGGGATCTACGATTTAAAGTGGATCCCGAACCATATCTAGAGAAAATCCATAGTTCTCTAGATGAGAACTGCTCTAGAACAGATAACATCCATAGTACCACCGGGACTCGAGCCCGAAACCTGTGGTACTGAGCGCCAGACACTTAGCCATTCAGGCCCACACTAGATATTGTTCAGGAGGACGAAAATTTTATTACCCCAGGAAGCATTGTTTTGCATATTACAACATTATTATACTTGTTGTTATGGATATTGCAAAGGGTTTGATTATTATTTGTCTTAGACTGTTTCAATCGATATGAAATGTACCGATATAATACATCTATTAAAAAAACCTAAAGTTTGAAATATTTATATATGTCTTAGACTAGTAAAATGTACACTAGATATGTTGCTGTCTACAAATCTACATCAGGTCCAAAGAACCCACCAACGGTGAGGTGACGTCCATGGCCAAGGGTAATATGCAGCTTCACTTTAAGCGAGGAACCACAAGGGCTGAAGACTGACTGAACATCAAGACGACACTCTACGATCATATCAGACCGGGATTTACGATTTAAAGTGAATTCCGAACCACTACAAACATTCATGGCACCACCGGGACACGAACCGAAACCTATGGCACCGACAGCTATTGCGCTAGACACTCAGCCATTCAGGCTCCGATAAAATTCTTCCAGGAAAAATGTGGCTATCAAGTTAAGCAAGTACCATCTAATATTCCCAGAAATACAATCATAAACCCCCCCCCAAAAAAAAAAAAAATAACTTGAGATTGTTATGATTCGGATTGAGATACGTTTATTATCTTTTGATTATCGATTTAATTGACGAAAGAGATATTTGAAATAAAATATTCCAATATAAGTCTAATTAATAATCTGTTGATATATTTTAGTATTTTAGATTGGATATTTCTTGAAATTAGGAACTACAGGATGTTGAAAAGTTCTTTGCATTGTAAAATCTCATTAAATAAACTCACGAAAATATATACAGAGATTTTTAAAATTAATTAACAAATAAACAACAATGATTATTTTTGACGATGTTTATGCCATGTTGGTTGTGCCATTGAGTTTTCATGAAAAAACATTGTTTGCCGTTGTTGTATTGTTTAAAGTTAAGTAAGGACGGATTGTGTTTGACGACCTTCAGTATTTGTTCATCAGTGTCATGAACTAATATTTGGACAATTTAAAAATATACAACAATTCTAAGCGATGTTTTTTTATACGCTTGTACCATGAAAAGGATGTTTACGTCATGGTACAAATATTTTTAATATTATATGACCTGGTAAAAAAAGTAAAAAAAAAAAAGCCGTTCTTTTTATTGAATAAAAAACTTATATGTAATGTTTAAATTTATTTATTTGTTAACGATGCGACGATCATCAGTATTTGTTCATCAGAATCATGAAGTGGCATTTGGACAATTTTGAAATATACAACACCCCTAAACGGTGTTTTTTTTTTACGTTTGTACCATAAACAAGTAATATATAAAAAAATTAAAGTCAAAAAATCACTCATTTTTTGACTCTATTAAAAAAAATTTCTTTTTTAAATAATTTTCATTCATTTTTTTAATTTATCTGACCATCTATGGGTAGATATATGCAACTTAAATCTAAAAAAAAAAATTTAATTACTGAATCAATATTTGAAAAAACTGTATTCACATTCACTACAAGTTCAAAAAAAATGTATTTGAAATGATTTTAATAAAAAGTGTTTTTATTAACGATTGAAAATTTGAACAAGATAAATATAGGGAGAATGTTTTCATTTTTAGAAGGATTTTATTAAAAATGTCTAGAGATTACAAAGGTGCAAAAAATAAGCACTCATTTTTTAAATGAATAAAATAAAACGTACATGTAATTTTAAAAGTTTTTAAATTATTTATTTAATTGTGTTCGACGATCATCAGTATTTGTTAAATACAGTGTCATGAACTGGAATTTAAACAATTTTAAAATATTCTACTTTATTTTTTTTAACATTTCTACCTTAAAATAAAAGGAGATATAGAGATTACTAAGATGTTTTAAAAAATAAGCACTTATTTTTTAAATGAATAAAAAAAATATGTAATTTTGAGATAATAAAATAAATTTAAAAGATATTTTATTTATTTGTGTTCAACTGTTCAGTGTTTGTTAATCAATGTCATGAACTGGGATTTGAACAATTTAAAAAAATACAACAATTATAAACGATGTTTTTCTTTTACATTTTTAATATAAAGAAGTCTAGATATTACCAAGGTGAAACAAATAAGCACTCAATTTTTTATTGAATAAAAAATTGACCCCATATATATAATTTTTAAATGTTTAAAGATACTTTTCGGGCATCCTACAATATCAATAACTATAAATACACATTCTACAATTATTCGAACAGCCACGGTTGTCCTTTGATATTTATCATTTCAACTTTAATTGCTTTTAAATTATTTAGATTTAAAATAATAATCAGATGGATATAGGTGGAATCAAATATAAGTTATAATGTATTTTATTAATATATTAAAACTTATTCTGTTTTATATAACAGGAAAATGTACTATATGTATTATATAGTAGATAAAATATCTTATTTTATATAATACGATATCTTATGTAATAAACTGTTCTTTCTTGGCAGTTAACTGGATAATAAATAACCGAAAGCGATATAGTGTATAAAAATCGCCAATTGAGACATTGTATGAGACAGCAATCTGATCCCATCTAACTATTTTTTTAATGATTTTAGCTGAGGATTTTCTGGAGTATATGGGCTTTTTTATGATATAATCCCAAAAGAACGACAGAATTGTAACTATGATGACTTTTTCTAGTCGTGGAATTAAATACAACAATATCTGACCTCATACCAGGATTCATTGTTTGGTATATTGATAATGCATCAAAATGTGATTAAAAGATGAAAATTATATTTGATGAACAATTTTTGTTTCTATACTTGTAGGGCGTTTGGTTTTTACCACAGAATATAACCGATGGATTTCATCATCATAATCTGAAATAAAATTGTATTTCTTTGATAAAGCGACACGAAGGTTTGGTTTGTTATTTGATTGGACAAAATTCTGTTGTTGTTTCTTATCCCACTTGGTCGGCAGCAATATCTAGACTAAGTCCAGGAACCCATATGTACTTAGACAGACAATTCATGATAAAGGGTTAAATATGTGATTTCTTTTTGCCTTGACTTTGTCGCACAAAAACGACATGGGACATCCAACCAAACTAAAGCCTGACTTTACCCCCCACACCGCAGATTCCGAGACATGAGAAATTTTCTTTTTCACTGTAGGGTTGTTAGCCCTATGCCCAACGCAATACAGTCGCATTATTCAGGGATCTATGTTTTAAAGTGGGGCCTGAATGGCCGAGTGGCTAGCGCTCTGGCGCTCGGTACCACAGGTTTCGGGTTCGAGTCCTGATGGCGGTGCCATGGATGTTTGTAGTTTCGAATCCACTTTAAACCGTAGGTCCCGGTCCTAATAGGATCGTAGAGCGTTGCGGGGGCATTGTTACTCCGCGTCCGTGGCTTATCTTCAAACACGCAAACCCCAGGGTAATGCAAAGTGCAGCGCTTGCCTTAAGGCATCCAAGACCAAGCTGTCTAAGTGTTTGCCAGCTGCATTAGAAAATCAAAAAAAAAATGTTTTTCAAAAGTGAATTCCGAATCACTACAACATGGCATTTCCGAGTCTTGAACCCGAAATCTGTGGCAGTGAGCTCCGATTTAATGTGTCCATCTTAAATAAAAGAAAATGGAAAGCCTTGATATATAACAATATAAAAATACCATTTTAATTAGACAGGAAGTACTTTCAGAAATATTTTAATTTTACATTAGCAAAACGTATTGCATGCAAAAAAATTACATTAACTCATTCAGTGTTTCAGTTAATATAATCTAAATCATACAATGCCCTGCATACTTTTTCATTTTTTTTATAGAAGAGCGGAGCCTATCCAGAAAATTTCCGGAAAAATCAGCCATTCATAAATTTTTCCGGAGAAAAAGCCCGGAATATTAAGTAGATTTGGAAACGCCACCAAACTTTAAAGCAAAATCCAGAACCAGATTTGCTTTTTTTCGGAAAGACGACGTAGAAAAAAATATAAAAAAAAAGAACCAAGTATAAAAAAAAAAAAAAAAAAAAAAAAAGAATGGGGATTTCATTTCCATCTACAAAATTGAATAATAACCATGCACTCGCGAATATTCCTGGAGGGCCATCTGGTTCTTTGACCAGCTGCCATTTACCATCGATTTCCCAGCATCCTTTTTCTTCCTTCCTCTTCCAATGGCCTGTGTGCTGGACGGAGGATTCCTCTTCGACCATGCGAGCAGTTTCATATTTCTTCTTTCTGGTTGCGCGATCAATTTTCTGATCGCTTTCTCGCAGAATGAGCGGAGACATCTCGAATTTCGAAGCGTGTAAGAGTTGGGGACTTGGAAAGAAAAAAAAAAAAAGCGCTGAAGACATGATCTGTTGGTTCGGGTTTTGTCTTTCCGGAAAACAAAAGGGTGGGTCTTTGTTCCGCTGATATGGATTGGCGATATTATTTGTTCCGGAATCATTCTCTGGAGGAAATAACGCCTTACTCAATAACAAAGAACAACATGTGCCCAGTACTCAGTTAACATGCTGCTAGAAGTACAAAGGGAAATAACTCGATGAAATGATAATATTGGCAGCAAATCATTCTATTTTTTTTGAAAAAAAGACACCCAAGGAAAAATTCCTTTGAAACTCCAAACAATTGTCTTTAAGCCCTAAAACCAATGGACATCCTATATTATTCTTTTTTACATGATGTTTCTTTTTGTTTTATGCCTATGTAGGATTTGGTTTTATGTACCTTATTTGTTCTGTTTGTAAAATAGTTTCTAGTCAGACTTTCTTGAAAAATATTATAAGCGTTATATTAAATATTTTCCATCAATATCCGATTCTTTATGGTCTAGTTATTGGACACTAAACACAGAATTTTAACAGAGTGCATCACTAGAGATTGATTAACATTACATCCACTAAAAAGAAAAGGAAGTAAAACTTTCTAAAAGAATTTGCAAGAACAATTATCTGAAATCTGCGTGCTGTATTAGATAAAATCCTGAATTACTTATTGAAAATTACTTCTAGCAATTTTCTTTAAGCCTTTTTATCCGTGGCATAAGACACATAGACATGTTGTACTGCTTTTTACATTTTTTAATTTTATATATATGCAAGATTGGATTTTATGCCCCTTATGTTTTATGCTTTTAAAATTGTTTATAATCTTAATTTAGGGAAAAATTATAAACTTTGCGTTAAACACTTTCCATCAATACCAAATTCTTGATTGTTTCATTATTGGATACTAAGCACAGGATTTTGGTATAGGCCGTCTCTAGAGAATCCTTAACATCATATATCCACTAACAAGAAAATGAAGTAAGGCGTTCTAAAAGAATTTTCCAAGAATAACTATCCAAATTCGTCATGTTTTATTGGACAAAATCGTGACACCTCTAGCAACACAGATCCGACACTTTTCTTTAACCCTTTTTAGCCCCGGCATAAGACACATAGACATCCTGTAATGTTTTACTTTTTACTGTACTGTTTTATGTCTATGCAGGATTTGATTTTACGCGCCTTTTTTTTTTTAGTTTTTAGAATAGTTCAGAATTCCCCCCCATAAATTATGATTATAACTTTGCGTTAAACACTTTCCATCAATACCCAATTCTAGATTGTTTAATTATTGGATACTAAGCACAGGAGTTTGGTAGAGTGCATCACTAGAAAATCATTAACATCATATGTCCACTAATAAGAAAATGAATTAAAGTGTTCTAAAAGAATTTTCAACGATAATTATCCAAAATCTGCATGTTGTATTGGACAAAACCCAGATACTTCTAGCAAGACAGATCGAATGTCGATGTGAAATTCATCACAACTGACCTTGAACCAAGTGTAACATCAAATAGATTAATTTTACAATGCAGCCCAACTCGTAGCTCAGTGGCAACGCTCGCCGCTAGTGAGGTTCAATACGATGGCGGCGTTTTTATAAACACTGTTTCAAAACACGATGAGACTAGATGGCGTGTGATGATGTTCAGCATTTTGCCTCATTAGTCGGACAACCTGGGGACAGTTTCCGGTTTTTCTCCCCTACGATACGCAAAAGAAGGGTAATTTCCCTAAAAGCCCTCCCGGCAGGCACTACCCTCTTCAGCGTCATGGAGTCAAGTGATTTTTCTGCCAACGGGTGCTCTCTTACAAAAGAAACTGCTCCCCCTTTCCTTCCTTCCATGAGGCCACACGGCTTCATGGACTTGGTCTAGATCAGGGATGGGCAAACTTTTTCGGTCGCGGGCCAAAAATCGAAAAAAAAAAAAAAAGTTTGGCGGCCAAGATAAATTTTTCTAAAATTTTAAAACAATATACAAGTATTACAATTTAAATATGTTAATGAGATGAATGAAATTGCGATTTCATTTTTAAAAGTTCCTTTTATTGAGGTTCGAAGTGAGATGTCCTGATTCTAAGGAACGAGGCTAAATGCTCATCTGTCAGCCTACTTCTGAAATAATTCTTTCTAAGGTTCATAGTTAGAAACACTTGTTCACATATGTAAGATGAAGCAAACATAGCAGTGATTTTCTGGGCACGAGATATTAAATTTGGGAAAATTACTTTCGATAATGATTTGTAAAACTCTAACTTTGGCATATTTAGAAACAACTGCTATATATTTCTTTTAATTTGCCTCGGACTGGAAAATTAAAATTCTATCCGCGGGCCGAATAGAACTCTCAAGTGGGCTGGAGTTTGCGCATCCCTGGTCTAGATGTTGCTGTCTATCAAGTGGGATAAGAAACACTTTTCTTCAATACAGCAAGACGAAGTGAGCATTTCTAATATAAAACAAATTATTATAGTATGTGGTTACAAGACACATACTATAGTATAAAAGCAGTTTCCAATAAAATTGGATAATGATTATATTATTAATGAAATATTGGGCATTAGTTACTTCACTTTTTGGCAGAAAAAAATACATCTAATTCCATATTTGTTTATGATTTTGTATCCATGGCAAATAAATCTGAAATATTTTCAATTAATATATATGAAAACCGGCAAATAGCCACATGAGTAAGAAGAACATTAGTAGTGATAAAGTTAATTTTAATTTCTTTTGTGGCTTAAGAAATGTTTATATATTTTTAAGGATGCTTATAATTATTATTCCAATTCATATCTAACAGTCGAGCCAATATCCATACTTTTATACTAACGAGTCTTCAATTCCTGCTTCACTAAAGAACGTGTTTCATTTTCCTTACAACTTTAATTTAAATAAATGACGCATATGGTAATACTTCTGCAATTCAATCTAACGTATTGGATTACTTGTTTTCCCTTTTCATTAAGACTTCCCGTCTTTTATTGATTACCATCCTAATTATCAATAAAGACCACAAAAATAATAACTATCCGACTCGCTAATTATACATGGCATCGATTTTTAATTTTGGCTAATACGCTTGTAATGTAAAGGACGGAAATTTTCTTATGCAGGATATTTTGAATCAACGGAATCATAATGAAAGGGGGAATTGCAGGACGGAAGGGTCGTCAGGCTGACAACCTTACCCCATAAAAAGAAAACATCTCCTGTCTCGAAATCTGCCAGTAGGGAAATCTGCTAGTGAGACTATTTTGGAGCCTGATGGCCGAATAACTAGCGCTCTAGTGCTTCTTGCTACAGATTTCGGGTTCAGGTCCCGGCGTTGCCATGGAAGTTTGTAGGGGTTCGAAATCCACTTTAAAACGTATGTTTCGGTCTAATAGGATCGTAGAGCGTTGTGGGAGTAGTGTCACTCTCGTTCGTAGCAGATCTTCAGGCTATACGTACCCCTTGAGTAGTGCTAAATGAGTAACACTGGTGCAGCCCTTGCTTATGGCTTAACAAATAAATAACTGTCTCTAAATTCCCAGAAGCATTAGAATAACAACAATACTGTACTTAGTATCCAATAATTAGGTATTGATGGAAAGTGTTTAGTGTAAAGTTCATAATTTTTTTCCATAAAGTTTGGCTAAAAGCTATCATTTTAAAAATGTAAAAATAAGGGATATAAAATCAAATCTTACATAGACTTAAAACTAGAAGCATGATGGCCGTGTGGCTAGCTGACTGTCACTCAGTACCACAGGTTTCGGGTCTCGGCGATGGCATGGATGTTTGTTAGTGGTTCAGAATCCAATTTAATCCGTATGTTCCGGCCTAATGTGATCGTAGAGCGTTGTGGGGTAGTGCCACTCACGTTCGAGCATATCTTCAGGCTACACGTGCTCCCTTGGTAATATTAAATGAGTAACCCCGGTGCAGCCCTTGCTTATGGCTTAACAAATAACTGCCTTGTATTGCCAGCGGCATTAGAACAACAACAATACTGAGCTTAGTATCCAATAACTAGGCAATAAAGAACTGGGTATTGATGGAAAGTGTTAAGTGTAAATTTTATAATTTTTTTTCCCTAAAGTTTGGCTAAAAAATTAAAAAAAAAATAAGAGATATAAAATCAGATCCTGCATAGACATAAAAAAAAAAAAAAAAAAGTTAAAAACAATACAGGATGTCTATGTGTATAATGTCAGGGCTAAAAAGGTTTTAAAAATTGCTAGAAGTGTCGCGATTTGTATACGAATTGCATGTTTTATAATTCTTGAAAATTCTTTTAGAGAGCTAACTAAAGTCAATGATTCTCAATGATGCACTACTACTTAATTATGTACTTAGTTTCCAGTAACTAGATTAAATATTGATGGAAAGTGTTTAACGCTAAGTTTTAATTTTTTCCATAAAGTGGTTGTAAACTATTTTAAAAACACAAAAATAAGAGCATACACATATAATCAAATTCCAGCATAGACATAAAACAAAAAACTGTGTGTCCTTATGCAGGACTAAAAGCCCAAATAAATTGCTAGACATATAACTTAAAATTTGCATGTTGCTGAAGCTTCTTGAAAATTGTTTTGAACGCTTTTCTCTTAGAGAATGCCAGATTCTCTAGTCAATATACCTCATCTATGGCCTCTTTCATTTGACTGAAGGTCCAATGCTAAGTTTGCATATTGACATTCCATCTGTATGCAAAAGAGTGATGGTGTTTTAAACACAACAAATAACGTACATGCAGAGTTTGGATAATTATTAACTTGTAAATTCCTTATAGAACGCTTTACTTCTGTTTAGTCGTGGATACAATGTTAAAGAAAAATTCTAGTGATACACTATGTTAAAATTCTGCATTTAGTAGAATAACCCGTAGTCAATATGCCATCAGGCCGTATTGATGGAAAATATTTAATATGATCTGTTCTTTAAAAGTTTAGTCCAGACAACATGCAGATTTTTTGAAATTATTCTTGCAAACAGAACAAATAAGATACAAAATCAAAGTACTAGGATACACTTGAAACATTCATGTAAATAATTTAAAGAACTGGGTATTGGACAGAAAGTGTTTAATGTAATGCCTTTAATTTTTCAATAAAGTAGGGTTAGAAATTATTTTAAAAACACAAACAATATGTGCATAAAATCAAATGTTACATAGACTTAAATCTAAAAAAAAAAAAAATCATGTAAAAAAGAACAATGCAGAATGTCTATGTGCCTTATACCATGGCTAAACAGGGCTTAAAGCCTGGAGTTTCTTAAATTGGCTGGAGTTTCAAAGGATTTCTTCCTAGGTGTCTTT
>BPLR01010222.1:0-86309 GCA_021605095.1 Caerostris extrusa | reverse complement strand
AACAATTTCATAGCTGGTTTAGAGAAGTAACGTAAGGTTGTTCAAGTTTCCCTTGTAAATATTTTAAAGGAAAAATAAATTAAGCATTTTTAATAGCTAAAAGAAACACTATTTTTAGGAAACGCAAAACTAGAACAAGACACTGTTACATAGCGTAGACATCACTGTTTTTATAAATCCAGCAAAATCCTCCCACTTAAAAATTTCTTCTCTTTTAAATGAAATCCGATTGTTTTAAAATGAGAGTGAGAATAGGCAAATTTTACAATATATATACATTTTGAAATGAATAACGATAATTCTGCCAAGAGTAAATAATAATTAGTCCGATTAAATGATAAATCTGTAGACTATAGTAAATTTAATAAGTGAAATAAATAATAAAATAAGTATACTTAAGAATAAAATAAAATAATTCCAATAAAGTATTGTTTTATCTAATTAATAATTGAATATTTAAAAATGCAAATAAAATTTTGGACACACGGTAAAATAAATGTATTTCCACGCCAAGTAAAATTTGGTTGCATCAAAATAATTTGTATTCATATTTTCCCCCATTAAAATATTTAACAGAATTTCAAATTTCAAGAACGTTTAATAAATTCTGGGAATTAATTTTCTCTTCCTTCTCTTGCTTGAATACTTCATCCAAGAATTCAATACACAACAACATTGTACTTTTTTAAACATTCAAATTTATTAAGAACGAGCGTCAGAACTACTCAATGGGGCTGAGCTCCTTAATTTTGCTTAATTCTTAAGAATTGGGTTGTATCGGAATTATTACCAAGCACTGCTTTTAAAAGCCCTTCAATTAATTTAAGCTGAAGTAACACAATGACAAAGGAAACTATTTTCAGTCTGTTCGAAGAGGAACACTTCAAAAATCCATGGCAAAATGCTTGCGCGAGAGATATTTTTTAACATACGCCCTCATTACGGAAGATGACTTTAAGGCAAGGCCCCATTGATTCTGCTACAAATGCGTAATTAAGGCCATCCTTGGAGCAAAGGACTCAGACTAATAACTCGAGGGACTCAAACAATGAATACGACGATGTTTGCAAAAGAGAGATTTGTAGTTCGTTCTTTCTTGGGCCTTGGCTCTGTTAGAGGGCTCTTGTGGGAATTAGAGAATAATTCGGACAGATCATACCATAAAGTGATAAACGGACGTGGAGATAAATCTAATTCAGCATTGTGGTAATTACGCGTTTCGTACTCCAAAAGATTTCGGGAATTCAGAAGATCTTCAATCATATTTTTGGTAAGATCATTAACCATAAAATATGTCATCAAGAAATATAAAGTTCATTATTCTGAGCTAAAAGGGATCAAGCAGTACAATAAGTTTAATAGTAAAACTTGCGGGAAAAAAAAAACCTTGTTTGATTCTGATTTCAAGAAAGTTTTTTCTGCATTAATAATGAGACTTTAAATTATGAATCTTCTATTTATTTATTTTTTTATTAATTTTTTTTTTTTGACGACTTTTAATTTTAATCAATATTTCAGATTAACATAAAAAATTTTTATGGTGCAGAGAGTTTGTAGTTTTGTAATTTAATAATTTTAATAATAATTATAATAAGTTTAATAATTGTAATAGTTTTATTCAGTTTTAATTGCGTTGTGAAATTTCTAATAATTCCTGACCTTTGTCTTTACCTTTTCACAAAATTTCACGTTACCATTCATTTTTATGTTCAAACATTTCAGAAAATATAAATTTTTTTATATCTAAAATAAACTTATATTAAATAGATATTAACATAAGATTGGAATAAAATATGAATTGAGTTTAAGATGAGTTTTTTTATATAAGTTATAAGATGTGTTTTAGCACTAATTTGTATACCATTCAAATTAAAATGTTTTTTTTTTTTTGTTCTATATTAAAATTGAATTTTCTCTTAAATTTTAAAAGGCATCTCATTTATTTTTCTGGAAAAAAAAAACCTTTACGAATAACATAGCTGATATTTGGATAACAGAAATATTTTCCTGCTACTTTGTATCTGAATTTTGGATTAATACCTAACAAAAAGCCTGCAACTCTTTTGTTTAACACATGTTAATCAAATGAAGTAAATGTTTGGCCTTGAGCTTTACGTTTATACAATTTTTTTCCACATAAAATCCACCAAGTAATGTTTCTCCTATTTGGCAACTTCAACACATTCTACAAATTAATTAATTTTTGTTTTTTTTTTTTATCAACAATATGTAAAACATAATTAATTTTTGCTCATTGCATATTTTTTTCTAAAAAGATTTTTATTAATAAATTGCCCTTCCTTTTTACGAACGAGTTGTTTTCTTTTTTTTGTGCAGGAATACATATTATTCGTATCAGCGAATCTTCTTTTAGTTGTATACCCATCAGTCAGAAACGCGATTGGCGATATAGCATTTTTTTTTTCTCACTTGGAATATTTTCTTTTTGTGCTGTTGTCGACATTTTTTTTCGCTTTCTAAGTAGCACCTGCGTATGAAAGACAAAAGCATGAAAAAGGAAACACCGTGATTAGCTTATTACACAAACCTTCGTGTCTTTGTATGCACTTACCATCAAAACTGTTTCTTTTTCTATTTTTCTCCCTACTGAAAAAAAAAACTGCCAAGTGACAGTTCGTTGACTTTTCTAATCACCAGAAAACAGAATGATAAAGCGCCATTTTTCAGTAATAAATTACTTCTAGAAGAAGAGCAATGGGCAAAAAGGAACTATTATATTCTTTTTCGAACACAAAATTCTGGGTGCTTGCTCTTCGTAAGTTCTTTTTTTTTCCATTTTCTCCGATGGATGCTCATTTGTTGCTACAGGCGTCGTTATTAGTTTCTACACATAAAAAAAAAAGTAAATGGATTATCTCGTTAAGTTAATTAATTTCTGTATTCGGTTTCTACGAATCTTTTAAAGAAGACAAAACTCAGATGATTAATTATTAAAAGGAACAATTTTAGAGCTGCTTTAGAGAAGTAACGGTAGGTTGTTAAAGTTTCCGTTGTAAATATTTTTAAAGGAAAAATAAATTAAGCATTTTTAATAAGCTAAAATAAACACTATTTTTAATAGAAACAAAACTAGAACAAGACACTGACATACATGGCATAGACATCACTGATTTTTTTGTATATCTATGAAAATCTAAGCAAATAATTTCTTCTCTTTTAAATTAAACCCGATTGTTTAAAATGAGAATGAGAACAGGTGAATTTTACAACATATGTTCTTTTTGAAATGAATAACGATAATTCTGTAAGTATTAAATAAATAATTCCGAATAAATGATAATTCTGTAAGAATAAAATAATTCTAATAAGTGAAATAAAATAGTAAATGTTTGAAAAGTAAAATGAAGTGAAATAATAGTTAGTGTATTCTTTAGAATAAAATTAATTTTTATTGTTGTTGTTTTAATTTTTATTTTATATTCTATATACTATTCTATCTATTTTAAATTCTACCCTATTTAAATTTTATATAAAATTCCTATTTTAAATCTGGGTTTTCATTTTAATAGTAAGTATTTTTATATTTTCTTATAAAAATTAACGACATCTTAAAATTAAGTAAAAATTCTTAATTTACTTAATAAATTCTTAATATTCAGTTTTCTTCTGATCTATGTTTACTTACATATTTTGCTATGAATGTTTGCCGTATCTATTGAAGAGATTTAGTAGATCATGAAATTATATTCCTACAAAAGAGCCATACGAGATTTATTCTAGTTACTGTAAACATATTTACGCCTTTATGGCAATTATAAAAATTTCCGGAAATATTTCTTCTATTGATAACTATTTTTAACCAAGAGTAATGCATATACTACACAATACAGGCTCAATTTATTAAATATTACAAATCGTTCTAGTACATTACATCTTAGTTAAAAACATATTTATCTTTGTTAACTATTAAAACTGATAAATTAAAAATTATTATTAATTAAAAGTTAATTAACTAATTAAATTAGCTTTTAACTATTAAAAATAAATAATTTAAAGTTATGTATTTATATTTTCTTCCCGATATTTTCTTTTATTTTAAATTCTTTAACGTACTTAATATATATTTGCTTTTTTATATCAGTGTTTAGTTTTAAAATGCTATCAATTTATTTAAGAGAAAATTTCAGCATTTTAAGAATAATTTTTTTATCAAAAATTTTTTATGAATAAATAAAAATTATTTGATTATATATTTTATTTTATGTTAATAATAACTGTGCATGTTCTGTTGAACATATTTTGTGCATTCTGTCTGCTAGAACAAATGTTCATTGATCATGTAGTGTCAAAACATTTTGCTTGAAAATAATGTTCATTAATTTTACAAACTTATTACAACTTTTTGTAGACAATAAATGAGATTAAAATTTGTTGCTTTTTGTGAAAAATGAAAAATGCATTTCAGGTAGAAAGCTTTATTTTACTCATCCTATATTTTTACAATTTTATTATCCTTTTTCATTTTCATGTGTCTGGAACACATTTCTTTCACATTTTAATTAAAGAAAAGTTTAAGACGCTGTTTGCATGTTTCTAATTAAATTTATTCCTTAAATTAATTATGCGTTTAATTTTTATAAAGATGCTCAAATTAAACTACTGTAAAGTCGATTTCCTTTCTACGCAATATGCTGTTACAAGTTGAATTGCGCTTCTTACAAAGCGTTTATTCTTTGTAGATTCAAGAATTTAATAGAGAACAACGATTTTTTTATGTATCACTTCAATTCGCTGTAAGTATGAATCGGGTTTTTCACTGGATAGTTACAATTTTGTTTGAAATAACTCGCGAATTAGAAAGTAGATGGCACTGTAAGTCGTGCAGTTTGGATAGGAATCGGAAAACATTCATTTGGTTATTTAAAATGAACATACCGTGGACAATGCATAGAAGCAAAGCATAGAAAATCGAGTGCTTTTTATTTAAAAAGATAAAAAACGTTACAAAAAAAAAAAAAAAAAAAAAAAATTACAAATCGGGTGTTCAATAGGATGATGCAACCCCAGATGGCACTGACGGAGTGTTTAGATATGTTTCAGCAATACTACAGCTCATGAGTCATCGCCAGACGTTTCTCTGAACTTTGCTCCTGTCTTTTTTTTTTTTTTTTTTTTTGACTTGCCTAAAGAACTCATCAACTAATATTTTTTTTTTTTTTCATTTTGTGTTCGCATCATTTCGTCTTTAGCAACGTCCAGATGAGAATAACTTTCAAAGCGAGTGGTTCCCGCGAACCAATTATAAAAAAATTTGTCTCGATGTGAACAGAACCCTCGGTGTGTGTCAACTAACTCGGCCTAACTCGGCAACGTATGTTTTTCTAACACTTCAAAAGAATTTCTCGAGAACGCTCTTTTCGACACACCGTTATTCACAGCGTGAGAGATAACATGACTTGTTTCTCGCGGACAGATGAAAACAACTCGCTCGATGTTAGAACGACTCGTTTGTCTCGTATTCTCATCTGAATGCATTTTCTGCTGAGGATGCATTTCTCGAAACTATTTTTTACTACTCATTTCTTAACAGAAGCAAGTTTCGCCGCAATCGATTGTGATATCTAATAAAATGCGCTGTATATAATGTATATATACACCAGTTTATATGTTCTTGCATGAATTCTTTCATAAAAGTGGAACATGTACAAACATATCCTTGGGGAAAAACCCTACCTTGAATTACCCATGTCTAACAATCAATATTAATTCTACAATCGCACCTTTTTCCTTGTTATTGATACTGATTGGGCGTAGGCTGACAACCAAAGCCTCTCCTGTCTCTAAATCTGCCAGTAGACAGACGGCCTTCGTTCACCATGGGACTATTGCGCCAATGAAGAAAATGGATACTGAGACAGAAAGGGAAGTTGTTATGAAGGAATCGAGCAGAAAATAATAATAATACACAAGTAATAATACACAAAATAATAATAATACACAAGGGATGAGTTTCTCATAAATTAAGTTGTTGGTGAAGTTTTAAATTTACATAGAACATAATTTTTGCATAAGAAGTATGTTTTCGTAGATGAATTTTTAAAAGCATAGTAAAACCAAAATTCGACAATTTATTTATGAACGAAATTATATCTGTATTAAAAATATCTATAGAAATCATCTTCATTGGAGCAATACCAGGGCCCTATGGCCCTACTGGCAGATTTCTAGACAGGAGATGCTTTTTTTTACTGGGTAGGATTGTCAGGCAACACTCAACGCTCATATTAGACAGGAACATACTGTTTAAAGTAGATTCGAATAATTACAAGCCTCCATGGCACCACCGGGACTCGAACCCGAAACCTATGGCACCGGACGCCAGAGTGCTAGTCACTCGGCCCTCAGGCGCCATCTATAGGAATACAAACACTAAAAAATTTGTGCATTTAGAAAGATCGTATTCTTTACTAACATTTAAATAATGGTTTTAATATTTCTTTAAATAAAGTGATGAGGATAAAAACAAGCTGTCAAATTGCCCATTTTAATTTTATTAAATCTTATCTCCACTGCTTACATTTTAAATTTCGCCATTGGGAAAAAAATAAGAAAAAAAATTGCTACTTGTTATCCCAATTGTTTAGCAATACCGAGCTAAAAGTTGCCTCTATGAAGAAATGAGAAAATTGTTGCCGAAAAAATGCATTTTAGGTAAAGAGGAAATAATGCGTGCGTACAAAATGAGAAAGTTGATGAAAACGCAGACGTTTGTGGATTTAAAGGATTTCTTCTTTTGGGGGTACCTTGAGGACAGAGATAGAGCACGAACACTAAAATTGCAGCTATCCTCTGATTCCAGCGATTAAATTCTCCAAAATACTCTGATTCCAGCGATTAAATCTGCTTAGTAGCAATGCAGCAATTTGAGACACGTATTCGCCACGGTTAGCAGTCCAAAGTCGCCAACTTGAACATGTTATCCAATGATAACATGCTCCAAAGCGTGTACAATAGCAAGTGACCTTTTTCCTGCAATAAATGTAGTTCATATTCATGCTATTATCTTTTTTTTTTTGTAATTACCTAGCGAAACGCCCTGTAAACAAAGAAAGAGTTTTAAATAATTTTATTCGAAAAGTCTCGATTTTTTTTCTTGGTAGTTTCAAATGTTTTCATTTAGTTATCCATTCCTGCTTATCATATTATCTTCACAAAATTTATTCAGAGAACATTTGCATTTTCAACTGTTAAATAATATATGATAATCATTAATTCCAGGTGCTACTGGTGTGGTGTTTATTAAAAATTTTCGTGGTATAATGTTACATAATGGGCCTGATGGTCAGTGACTAGCGGCCTGACGTTTGGGGCCAAAGATTTCGAGTTCGACTCCCGGCCGGTCCATGGATGTTTGTAGTGGTTCGGAATCTCCTTTAAACCGTAGGTCTCCGGTATAATCTAACTGTAAAGCTTTGGCGTAGGGCTGACAACCCTATCCTGAAAAAAAAAAAAGTAAACATCTCCTGTCTCGAAATCTGTCATAGGCAGACTGCCTTATCTCCCCTCATGGGATTGTTACACCAATGAAGAATAAAATGTTACATAACAGTGAATCTGTTGTTATAATAATGACTGATATTGCCACGACTAGTGATTCAGTAGCGAGGTGAACCGTTGATGAACATTAGGGTTGAGGTTCAATCCGATGGCGGCTTTGCTGTAGACACTGTTCAAAAAATGAGGAGACTCGATGGCGTTTGAGATGTTCAGTATGTTACCTCGTTAGTCGGACTACCTGGGGAGAGTTTTCCGGGTTTTCTCCATACGATATACGCGAATGCAGGATAGTTCCCCCTAAAAGTTCGCCCGTACTGCGCTCCTTCTAGTCAGACTTCTACTTAGGGGATGCTGTATCACAACAGAAGCTGCCCCTTTTTCTTCCATATATGAGTAGATTACACATGAGATGTCCTTTCCGCATTGCAGGACATTGAGGATTAGACACACGGTTGATATTAACTCTGGTACCCAAAAATAAAAGCGAACGGGCATTCGAAAATAAAGGGAATTTTAGCAAAAAAAAAAAAATTTAGTATCATTGCTAATGACAATCATATAGGAATTAAATAAATATGACTTTTAAGTAATTAGAATGTTATTCATTTTGTGAAATGGATAATTACAAATATTATCTGTGTACAAAACACAAAGAGGATAAAAATTTTTTAAAGAAAAAGATTGTTATCGTCTGTATAGCAAAAGTAACCTCTGCCTTTCAATCGAAATAAATAGTTTTCATTAATGTTTAAAATAAAATCACAGGGGAATTATCCTAAATTTCCAATAAAATGAATAAAGTCAGGCTGGAAAATATTTTTCCTTTCAATAATAAAAAAATGAAGTAGATTGAAATTGTTTTCAAGCAATCAGAGTAAAAATAATTTGATTCGTTTCATTACTAAACTTTAAAAGACTTAGCAGTGAAAAAAAATCTATAAATACTAAGAAAAGTAATAATGTTTTTAAATTCGTTGATAATTACAGGCATTGTATCATACAATAGCAGAATAAGTTGAGCCATTATTTTAAATGAAATGTTTCTTAAAAAAACATATATGTATGAATCGGAAATAATTTTACTTTTATGAATAGTTTTTTTTTTAAAACTTTTTTTCCATTCTTATAAGAAAAACTGAATTGATTAAACATTCAAAAACAGTCTGCAATAAGAAAAATATTTGATATTTTCTTGAAGTGTTCATTTTGTGAAATCAAAAATGATAAAGATTTTTTTTTTTTCTATTTCACAGAAATGTGTTATTTTTTTATTGTGTGAAAAAAATGAATGAAGTATCTGTTTTTTGAAAATGTTTTAATTTCTTAGGTGCTTTTAAAATTGTTAGATGTCTTGAGAATTATTTTATAAAAATGTTCTACAAAAACATCTGTCAAATTATTTTGGATTTCTGATGATGCATTTGGTGTTACTTTTTTGAATTAAAGTTATTGTTTGATTGTAACATAAATTTTTAAGTTAGCAGAATTTTTACTTTAGTAATTAAAAAAAAAAAAATATATTTTTTTGTATATCAACAAAATTTTAAGATTATAATGATCCCATTCATTTTGTCATTCTCCTTCATTTTTGTCATTTTCGTGATCATATACTACTTTTCTTTATAGCGGCTAAATGGCTAACGCTCTGGCCTTTGGTACCAAAGGCTCCAGGTTCGAATCCTGGCGGTGGCATGAATGTTTGTTGGTGGTTCGGAATCCGTGTTAAACTGTAGGTCCCGGTCTATTTAGCCAAAAGTGTACACAAGGTGATCGTAGAACGACAAACCAAACCAAACTTTTCTTTATTTTTTACCATATTAATTTTTATTGTCGATATAAATTAGTAAACTATCCATAATTTGACTACAGATGGCATGGTTAACAAAAATATGTAGAATACACAGTAGCCAACTTAAATGAGATTTTACAATGGTATATCTGACAATTTTCAGTAAGCTGATGCACAATACAAAGTTGCTAACCTCAAATGAGATTTTTCAGTAGTATCTTGGACGATTTTTAGTAAATTGATGCAGAATACAAAATTGCCAATCTCAAACGAGATTTTTCAGCAGTAAATTGATAAAGGAATACCTAGTTGCAACCTCAAATGGGATTTTTCAGTGGCATATTTGACAATTTTCAGTAAACTGATGCAAAATACATAGTAGCCAAACTCAAATAAGATTTTTTAGTAGTATCTTTGACAATTTTCAGTAAATTGATGCATAATACCTAGTTTACAACCTCAAATGAGATGTTTAAGTAGTATATCTGACAATTTTCAGTAAATTGATGCAGAATATACAGTAGCCCACCTCAAATGAGATTTTTCAGTTGTATTCTACGACAATTTTCAGAAGTTTTTGATGCTTGTTAGTAATGAGATAGGGCATATTAACTGCACACATTTTCCGACCGAAATGATTACCAACTTTGCCAAAAAATTATAGTAACAAAAGATGGACTTTTGCAACTGTAGTTGTAATGTATAAAATATTAAAAATCCTTTTAAAATAATGAAGCAAGTTTCATTACAATAGAGTTGAGTTAGAGGGATTATTGAATATTTAATGCTATGAATCGGTGTGCTGAATTTATTTATTACAGTTTTACTTCAATAGAAAAAAAACTATTTTGAATACATACTGCTGAATAGCATTTTTAAATGGAAATTCAAGTTTAAAGATAATTTAATGAATATTTATGATAAAAAAAAGCTTAATTTTACAAATACTAAGAGTATGCTATAGGGCCTGAGGGCTAAATGACTAGCGTATTGGTGCTCGGTGCCACAGGTTTCGGGTTTGAATCCCGGCTGTGCTATGGATACTTGTAGTGGTTCGAATCCCCTTTAAACTGTAGATCCCTGTCTAATACGGCTGCCGAATGTAGGTTGACAACCTTACCCCGTAAAAAAGAAAACAACTCTTGTCACGAAATCTGCCAGCTGGCTGACGGCCTTGGCCCACCATGGGGTTGTTGTGCCAGTGAAGAAGAATAACAATATTCAATCTTCTTTTAAATTCAGACCTTACAAATTAATAGTTCTTTCTGATAACAAAGGGAACTTCAAAGATTACAGCAGTATATTCTTTTTGTGAACAGTACTGAATAATGTCGAATGTTATTTTCTTGTTCAATAAAAATGCATAAAATATGCATTTATATTTCAATAATTTTAAAAAGTAGGAATGGCTACAAAATCCAGAAGATTCATTTTATCATTTCAAGCTTAAATTAGTGTATGGTAAGCGATATAACTTTGAAATTCTACTTCAAAGAGTGCTGAGAGCTCAAACGAATGTGCGTAACTATTCCATTAATGTCTGGAAACTTTAAACTGACTAACTTTACAGACGCAAATTCAGCAGTCGTAAGATTGTTACACGAATTTTATGTAATTTGCAAGATGAATTCGTGTTGTAAATTTTATCCTTCTCTATTTTTTTTTTTTTTTCTACATTCTATGTTTTCTAAAAGTGTATTAAAATCAAATACTCACATTATTTCGATGCATAAATAAGATTTTCGATTATATTAAGGAGTATTTGTAGTTATGCTCCATCATGATTTACATATAAATATATATATTTAACACAAAAAGTACAGAAAATATAACAATACAAGAAAATATCTAATGGGAAATGAACAATATATAATCATTATCATCATCATCATCAGCAGCTGCAGCGGTGGCGCAATAGCCCTATGGTGGGCCAAGACAGTTTGCCTCCTGGCAGATTTTTAGACAGGAGATGTTTTCTTTTACGGGGTAGAGTTGTCAGCCCTCCACCCGACAGTCGTATTAGACCGGGACCTACGGTTTAAAGTGGATACCGAACCACTACAAACATACATGGCGCCGTCGGGATTCAAACCCGAAATCTGTGGCACCCGGCAAATATATATATACCCCGGCATATATATATATATATATATATAACAGGTGGACTGAAAAGTTCGTAGGCGGACACATAGATAGCGCTACTAGTATTAAATCCATATGAGTTTTAGTTAGCCTTAACCTTCAAAAGACACGTGTATAAATTTGACAGCTGTTGCACTATTAGTATGTGAGTTATAGCATTTTTAGTGCTCATCACATGCGGTCCACTCGGCTGACTGTCGAATGGACTCCGGTGTGAAATGATGGAGCCATATTTCATCCATTGTCACATATCGACGCAAAAATTCGGGTTTATTACGATTGAACAGCTCCAAACACTGCTTAGAATCATCAATTCGTTGTTGTTTTGGGTCGATTGTGAGCTCTGAGCGGCACCCTCTTTTGAACAGAGCTTTCGCATATCCAAATATTCATTCACGATATGTCCAACACGTTCCTTTGATATCTTTAGGGTCTCAGTTATCTCAATCAACTTCACTTACGGTTATCAGAAATTATTGTGTGGACTTTTTTGATGTTTTCATTGGTAACAGCCTCTTTGGGGCGTCCACTGCGTGCATCGTCCTCGGTACTTATTTCGCCTCTTTTAAATTTAACAAACCACTTCTCTACGGTTGATTTTTCTGGTGCAAAGTCCGAATAATGTTTATTAAGCCAAGCCAAGCCAAGCCTTGGCTTCAATAGTATTTTTTTTTTCGCCAAAAAAGCAATGCTTTATTAACACACAAAATTCCATTTTATCCATTTTTTCAAACTAACAAAAGTGGCTTCCCTAAAAATGCTATAACTCGCATACTAATAGTGCAACAGCTGTCAAATTTATACACGTCTTTTGAAGGTTAGGACTAATTAAAAATCATATGGATTTAATACTAGTAGCGCCATCTATGTGACAGCCTATGAACATGTAGCCCAACTGTTATATATATATATATATGTATATATGTTCACTGTATTGTTGCATTTTTGTTATATAATATAAACATACGTAAATAAAAGAGAACAATTTATTTATAATACAAAAGTATTAATAAGTAAGATAAGAGAATACTAACAATAATGCATTGAATACAAATAGATTATTCTAATTAATTATCGTATATTTGTTATTAACTGTTCATAATTCCAGGTACACTAGTAGTATGTAATTTAATTTTACTTTTTAATAGAAAGAAAATTTTATTTTTACTTTTGCAAATTTTGAAAAAAGAAATATTTGTGACAGGTCACACTTTCCAATGAATAAAAAAATTTTCTTTTGAGTCAAAAATTGCTTATCAACTTTATTTTCTGCTTCTGTAACAATTTAAAATTTATCCCTTCTTTGGTTATAAATTATTGCTCACGTCAGAATTAAAAACATATATTGGATTATATATTAAATAATTCTATGTGAAAAAATAATTTATTTGTTCACGTCAGAACAAACTAAATGACTTCTTTTTTTTTTCGTTATACGAATTTTCGAGGCATGTAAATTTTCGAATTTTAAGATTAATCAAATAACAAATCATGCAAATTAGAAAATTTTTTTTTTTTTTTTTTTTTTTGAAAGTTTTACCAATTTCGAAGTTCTGCCCCAATTTGGGGAACTCAAAAATTGATTTATGGCGTGAAAAATTATTTTTAGATGCTTCTCGATTATGATAGAAAGTGAAAACACAATTTAGGGCACTCGTAAATTCTTTCTTTTTTTCGTTCTACATTGATAGGCCTTCTGTCCCATTTATATATAACGTGCATTAACTAATAATTTTTGACATGTGCATTGAATTAGAAATTTTAATTTCTGCACAAGAAAAAAAAAAATATGTACAAGATGTACATGTAAAAAAAAATGTAAAATATGTACAGATGGAAATAAAAAAACATCCCAAAATTTAATGAATTTCTCGTAACAAGCATATTCTATGTTAAAAAATGAAAATTACGTGGTCAATTGTGTTAGATTCATGTCACGTATGGTAAATTTAAAGGACATTAAAACTGATGTTTAAAATTAATTGGGTTTACATTAGCTTTAACAATTAACACCAATAATGAAAATTAATTTTTTTTTTCCCATCTATACTGCATGCATTAAATTAATATTTGCTATTCAGTTTATTGTTAGTTTCAATTGTATTATAAAATTAAAACATATTTCTATAGTTGCTTTTCTTTAAAAATTGTGGCAATATATTTCTATTTCAATAAAATATTGTAATTTGACTAACTTATTTATAAACCGTTCTTAAACCTCTTTAATCTATTAAGGTACAAAAAAAAAATGGTGGGTTTTCCAAGGGGGGAGGGCAGCTCAATTTCATTTTCTAATATATGTCACTTTATACATACTAAGAAATTCGTCTAAAAATCATTAGACTCTAGAGAGAAAGGGGCGTGATGGCCGAGTTACTAGTGCTGTGCGCCACAGTTTTCGGTTTCGAGTCCTGGCGGTGCCATGGATGTTTGTAGTGGGCCGGAATCCACTTCAAGCCGTAGGTCTCGGTCTAATGTGACTGTAGAGTGTTGTGGGTAGGGCTGACAACCTTACCCCTAAAAAATACATCTTCTGTCTCGAAATCTGGCAGATGGCCTCGGCCCACAGTGGGGCTGTCACGCCAATGAAGAAGATAAAAGAAATATCACTTTCATTGGGCATTTCCCAACAGATAAATTTTGAATTTATATTTATGTTTTAAAATTGTTCAGTTTTATTTAAATTCTATTGAATTTTCTTAATGTCTAAAGAAGTTGGGTATGAATGGGAATAAAAAATTTGTTCAGAAATTAATGAAAGAAAAAAAAAAAAAAATTAAATGGTTCTAGAAATTTGTAAATTAAAGTTGAAAGCCATTTTTAAATCACAACAGGCTATAATTCAAAGGGTAGAATTTATGTATTTACACATTTATTAACATATAACAAGACGTTTGGTGAGCTTTGTAATCCTTGATAACATTTTAATTTCTAAACATTTAACCTTGATAACGTTTAACTTTAATTTTAATTTCTAAGTCCTTCTTTCAGTCTAAAATGCTAAAAGTAAATTCTAAATTAAATTCCAGATATATTATATTTTTATTTTTGTCTGATTTTTTGTACGAAAGTATTATTACATTAGTAAATAAATCATTTTAAATGAGCAGAACTGTTTTTGATTTTAATCGCTGTTGGTGTAGAAATGTTGTTATTCACCAATAAAAATACAGAAATGTAGCAGCTTCACCTAGGGTGCTCCACAGGGCCGGATTTAGGTGAAAAGAGGCCCTAGGCTATTCCACTTATGAGTAAGTATATTTAGATATGTTACTGAAATATGCTTAGCTATGTTACGAAATATGTTTAACAGTTTTGCGCAAATCTATGTAATTATATTTAGAAATATATAGCGAAATATATACACTGAAGTGACAAAAGTCATGGGATACCTCTTAATATCGTGTCGGCCCTCCTTTCGCCCGGCGAAGTGCAGCAACTCGACGCGTGGCATGGACTCAACAAGTCGTTGGAAGTCTTCTGCAGGAATATTGAGCCATGCTGTCTCGATAGACGTCCATAATTGTGAAGGCGTCGATGGTGCAGGATTTTGGGCACGAACAGACCTCTCCTGATGATGTCCCATAAATTCTCGATGGGATTCATGTCGGGCGATCTAGGGTGGCCTGATCATTTGTTGGAATTGTCCAGAATGTTCTTCAAACCAATCGCGAACACTTGTGGCCCGGTGACATGGCGCATTGTCATCCATAAAAATCCCATCTTTTTTGGGTACATGAAGTCCATGGATGGCTGCAAGTGATCTCCAAGTAGCTGAACACAAGCATTTCCAGTCAATGTTCGGTCCAGTCGCACCAGAGGACCAAGTCCATTCCATGAAAAACAGCCCACACCATTACGGAGCCACCACCAGCTTGAACAGTGCCTTGCTGACAGTTTGGGTCCATGGCTTCGTGGGGTCTGCGCCACACTCGAACCCTACCATCAGCTCTTACCAACTGAAATCGTGACTCATCGGACCAGGCCACGGTTTTCCATTCATCTAGGGACCAACCGATATGCTCACGTGCCCACGAGAGTCGCTGCAAGCGATGTCGTTCTGTCAGTAAAGGCACTCGAGTCGGTCTTCTGCTGAAATAGCCCAAGAAAGCCAAATTTCTCCGCACAGTTCTAACAGACAAGTCCCTTGTACGTCCCACATTGATTTCTGCGGTTATTTGACGCAGTGTTGCTTGTCTGTTAGAATTTACGACTCTTTGCAGACGTCGCCGGTCTCGGTCGTTAAGTGCAGGCGGTCGGCCACTGCGCTGTCCATGGTGGGATGTTATGCCTGAAATTTCATACTCTCGGCACACTCTTGACACAGTGGATCTGGGAATGTTGAATTCCCTAACGATTTCCGAAATGGCATGACCCATGCGTCTAGCTCCAACTAACATTCCGCGTTCAAAGTCTGTTAATTCCCGTCGTGCGGTCATCATCACGTCAAAACCTTTTCACATGAATAACTTGAACAGAAATGAAAGCTCTGCGCGCACTGTTCCTTTATACCTGTTCTACGCGATGCTACTGCCATCTGAAAATTTGCATATTGCTATCCCATGACTTTTGTCACTTCAGTGTATTTAACTATGTTACGGAATATGTTTCGGAACTATGTTTATCTATGCTTTCACCTCCCATTTTTAGGTTGTCAATTACATGATGAGATAATAAAATACATCATTACTGTGATATATATCAATATGCTAAATGAAACATGTTGTGATTGGTACTAATCTTTATAAAAATGTGGCACGGATAATAAATAAATAAAAAAAAGTCGAGAACACTTATTTGGACATTTATTCTCAGCACCCTATATAGCACTTGTAACAATAACTAATAAAAACATAACTCACAACATTTACAAAGAAACAAAATTCAAATAATACAAATCTTTGTCCACAAAAATAAAATATGCGATAAAAAGTTTTATATTTTCTTTTCTAATTAATTGTAGGCCCCTTTTGATCTTGAGGCCGTAGGGTGAAGCTTAGTTAGCCCATAGGATAATACGGCCCTGGTGCTCCACGAGGGAGACTTAATGCATTTCATTCCATTTTGCCACTACAATTTTAAACGAACACCTCCAGGGATGGCATTTTGAGGGATTTTACCTTCCTCTCCTCCCCATCAAGTTAAAAGGAAAGGCATTCCAGCCTATGAATCTATTACACCAATCCCCGGCATTAATATAGGAACTTTAATTTAGGCTTCACTTGCGGTATTTCGAATTAGGCTATTCTAGTACCAAATAACACCTAGTTAATAGCGGATCAAATGCTATCCACTGGGACGCTTGGCCCCATATACAAAAATAAAACACATTTTTTTCCGCCAAATGTCTGTATTGTTTTTCAAAGTTAAAACTCTGATAATGTTTATACAATTTTGACAACAACAATAATACTCTAAACAATACTTAGTTAACAAATAATAACTAAGTCATAAATAAAAGAATATAACTAAACAAATCTTGTTTTATAATAAGTAAAGATTTCATGTAAAATCCCGAAGAATAAAATAGTTTCACGATTCAACAAAATTACAATCAAAGGTTAGATTTAAAACAACAATTTGGCTCTAGTTTAACCCAGTAAAATAGTTACCTATTTGATTACCTGCTTGGATACTACAAACTCCGTTGATTAAATTCATGATGAGATTGTACTCCTAACTTCATAGATTGTGTTTAGTTAAAAACAAATAAAATGGATTGTAAACTAAACTTTTTTTTCAATAATGAGAACCTGTTCTAATTGAATAATGGAAATGGGAAAGCAACATATGAGAACAAAGGTATTCTAATAAAAAAAAGTCATAAAAATTTAATATAAAATTATCATCTTTACATCAGTTCCTAAGAATTTTTTTCTTTTTATTAACTAGGTGTTATTATAATTGAGAAGTAGATAAATGATTCCATATTAAGAATAATAATTCCATATAAAGATTCCATATAAAGAATAATAATTCCATATAAGATTCCATATAAAGAATAATAATTTCATATAAGATGCTATATAAAGAATAATTCCATACATTTCACTGAATTTTTAAAAATTGTTACCTAATTTAATAATAATTACTTTAAATGGAACATTGTATAAAAAGGTATTCTTAATTTCACTGAATTTTTAAAAATTGTATAATTTAATATTTCCATGATACAGATCTGTATCATGGAAATATGTCAAAATATACTATTTAAAATCAATTATTATATTAAGAATACCATATACAATGTTCCATTTTAAAGTTTCTTTAAACGAAATAGACATGGATATTGCTAAATAATACAATGAAATTATTAAAACACCGTTTAAATCAACACATATTTGTGAAGACCGTTTTACTATAGGCATTAATATGAAAAAGTGTTAATAAATTAAAACTATTTGAATAATCATTTTTGTACTTAGCTACTACAAAAAAGAAATGGAACCGAACACACACAAAATTACTTATTAAATTAATGTAATAATACACACCAAACTATTTCTTTTTTACTGTATCATACATATTTTTATTATTTATAAAAAAAAATGAAATTTTATATATATATTATGTGTGTGCTCTAATATTTGCTTATAATAAAGAAATATCTTTTAATATATTTGTATTATATTATAAAGTGATCGAGATGACAGATGACTGAGTGACTAGAGCTCGGTGCCATTGGTTTCAAGTTCGATACTCGGCGGTACCATGGATGTTTGTAGTGGCTTGGAATCCATTTTTAATCTTAGGTCCTGTTCTAATATGACTGTAGAGCATTGGGCGTAGGACTGACAACCTTATCCCGTAAAAAGAAAACATCTCATGTTCGGAATCTGCCAGTAAGCAAACGGCCTTGGCGTCGTTGAAGAAGAATATTTATGTTTTTATATCTATTCATTGCCCAATTGAAGAAGAATATTTAATGGCCGATGTATTCTGGTAATCGGTAGCCAAATCGGGTTCGACAGTGCCATGGATATATATTGCCTGTGGTCCCGGTTCATAAGACTAAGAGCATCAATCTGTATCTTCTCATCTTTGAAACTAAAGTTCTAAATTATTTTTAAATACATTGAATGTGATCTTCATAATTTGTATAGTAATATCCGTGACTCAAATTCTATTTTTTTAAACATTGTACAATTTTATGAATCTTATTATAATAAGAGTCTTCAATATCATTTAATGTTAATAATATAGTCTCATTAAATTATAGATTAAATATAGAATATAGTTCTATTCAATTATAGATTTAAATTAAAATATTGTTTTGATCAATTATTTATATCAACAATCCTATTATAAAAGATATTTGGATTGAATAATTTAAGAAGCAATCATAAAGCAAAACCTATCACTCCCAAATCTACTAGAATGCATTGATCTGAAAATTAAAATTATTAAATGTTTATAATTAATTTTTATAAACAATGAAATTTTTATAATTTTAAAATATCAACAACAATACATCTACATCTCGAAATTCGTTTAAGCTAATTAAGATTATACTACCCTAATTTGCTTAACACACGAGCAAACTATAATGCAATTGGACTGACAGTACAATTCCCATTTCCTATTAAAATAAACTCCAGCTCTTCAAACAAATCGCCTGAAACATTTCATTTACTGTAAAACATTTTCGAGTTATTTTAAGATTTAAAACATTCGGCTTCATTAAAGAGAGAGAGAACCTTAATTAACTAGCTCCATTGCTGACTGCCAAGAATGGATTATTTTTTACCTCTCTTCATTCCTTTCTCGAATGCCTCTTGTGCTTGTGCAATTCGGTTTTTGGTGCCTTTTAGCTTATTTCTAATCTACGAACGGAAAGATAAACGTTTCAAACAATTATCCGAAGTAAAACTTTTCAGATTGTAATTTTGAAAGAAAGAATCGTCTTGGCTTGTTCAGTTAACGCTCCGTTGGAAGTTCGAAATTGAATAAGAAAGTTCTGGTCCTATTAACTGGAATCATTAAAAATACACTACTGCAATACATGAATAAACATGATGGCGATTTTGAAGATTGTCTTATACATGTAGACGGACTTCCTGCTGGTGTTTTCTGGTTTTTGGTAGAATATGATGCATATATTTAGTGTTATACATAAAAGTTTGAAAGAACCACACCTTTTTAAATGCCATCTACCATCAAAAGGATGCTATATTGATGTTATAACATCCTTTTGATAGTAGAGGCCATTATTAGATGGCAGATATTAGACCTATAGCGGCTTCAAGAAGAGGGCCACTTTCAGGTTCATCGGAAAACTTTAATTTTTATTTACAAGCGCTGTATATACACACACGAATAAGGAACTGAGTTATTATATAAAGAAATGAAAAATTAGAAATAAAATTTGATCACAAATGCACCATTTAATCACAAGTACAGTTTATTCCAAGGTCAGAGATTTTCAGAGTTTTCGAGTCTACGTCAAATCCACTATCCTGGTCTGTGGCAGGTCTTAATTATCATACGACGTGATAAACGAAACCACAAGGGTTCATTTTGAAAACTTAATTTAAAAAAAAATATAAAAACTACACTTCTGGTCGACTCGTCGAAGAACTTTTTTTCTTTTCCAAAAATCTCCTTTAAGAAAATCTGTCAATTTTTTACTTCTCCCATTCCTTTCTCGAATACCTCTTGTGCTTTGCAATTCGGTTTTGGTGCCTTTTAGCTTATTTCTAATCTACGAATGGAAAGATAAACGTTTCAAACAATTATCCGAAGTAAAAGTTTCAGATTGTAATTTTAAAAGAAAGAATTGTCTTGGCTTGTTCAGTTAACGCTCCGTTGGAGTTCGAAATTGAATAAGAAAGTTATGATCCTATTAACCGGAATCATTAAAAATACACTACTGCACTGCATGAATAAACATGATGGCGATTTTGAAGATTGTCTTATATTATATATACAGACTTCCTGACTAGAGATCTCTGGTTTTTGTTCAATACAATGAGCATATTTAGTGAAGTTACCCTTGAAAGTTTGAATGAACCACATCGTCTTAAGAGCCATCTGCCATCAAAAGGATTTAAATGAATTATGAGATTAATGAGAGTATAAGTGAAAAGAGTATTTTGAAAATGTTCTATTACACCACACCACATCACATCACATCACTGTGCCTAGAGCTGATTTGACCCTTTACAATTTGGGAATGATATGGGTGAGAGGGTCTGATTGGGCTCTGTGACGCTCTACGGTCACATGAGATCAGTATCTATGGCTTAAAGGGTTCCGAACCCCCACAAATATTCATGTCCCCACTGGGACTCGAACCCAAACCTGTAGTACCGACCGCAACAGCGCTAGCCATTCTACCACTTCCCAAGAGTTGGAACAATTTTCTGATGGTCTTATTTAAGATAAATTGGGTTAATATTTTAGCTAAATATTAGGAAAATTAAGAAAGCGTCTAAACAGATATACTGTAAAACTTATTCATCAAGTATTTTAATTTATTTGACATTAGCATTAAAAACTAATTAGTAGAATTTAAATAACAAGTAGAACTTTTACTTTATAAAAGCAGGATTTTATTCGAAATGCTAAGTAAGAAAATCGATCTGTTTATTTTTTTTACTTAATTTTATTATAGAACATTAGAATAAATATCGATAACTAATTTTAATCGATCTTCAATTTCAAGAGGGATTCGCTCTCTTAGTGTTTTTGTTTATCAATACTTATTCAGATTTACAAAATTGTAAAACAGGAATGATATTTGTACGTTGTGCCATTTCTCCCCCCCGACCCCGAAAAAAAAAAAAAATAGGTTAATATCAGAACAAATATATTAAATTTGCAAATATGTCGAATCTACAAATATCAAAATTTTATAAATTTTGGCGAGTTTTGGCGGCAAACGTGCAAAAAAAAAGATTTCTCCGCAACACAATGTATACTCAATTTTATGTCGAATTTCAAGATCTTAATCATGTAAAAAAAATGTTTAATGTTTATAAAAAAAATATTACATTACCATAAAATTTTGTAAGATTTAAAGGAACTTATGAAACATTATCACTTATGAATAATCAGAATAGAGGAATAATTTTAACAATGTGAAAATAAGCTTGAATCAAAAATGAGAAAAAAAAATCAAACAATAAAAATAGATTTTTTTGCAAGATTGCTGTGAAGTTATCAAACTAAGAGATAAGACTAGCATTTTTTTCTATCTCATGATTTTTATCTTGCACTTATAAAACAAAGGAATGGATAGAGTTTGAAATTCATTATGAAAGGGAATTTATCGAATATAAAACAACATTTTTTGATGCCGTGTTTGTTAAAGCTATTCCAATAAGTATAATCAATTTTGAATTTAGTTATTTAACATGGAGGATAAAGACAATACAACGTCAGTATTTACTTATATCTGGACACTTGAAAACAGCCCAGCATTGCTATTTTCTGCACCAGTTGAAAGTCCAGTGTTCCAGGTTGAATCTGTGGAAAAAACGAAATGGTGCCTGGGGATATGGACGAGCAAAGAGGACATTTACTTTTATGTTCAGAGAGAAAAAGAAGACAATGGGCCAGACAGCATTGGAATAGATTTCGAGATTGCTGTACTATCCGTTGATGGATCGCCATTAATAGAAAAGATAGACAAAAAAGAATTTAAGAGAAGCGAATATGTTAAGCTTGAAGAGTTTGCAAAAAATGACGAAGTTTTTGCAAAAAGACGAAAGGAGTTTTTACCCAAAGATATCCTCACGGTTCGTTGTCGAATGTGGAAGTCGGACACCAAAGTATCCTCTGCTGATTTGTGTTTTGCTAATACCCGCTTGGGAATAGATCGACAAACTTTTCTATGGACCATAAGGGAATTCAGCAATTTTAAGGTTGGACAAAGGAAGACACACTATTTGAAGTCGACTGCTAAAACAGGACCAGAACTCTATCTAACTCTCTTCCTGACACAGAAAGACGGAGAGGAATATGTCGAAGTCAAAGTTGACAGAGGCTTTGTGGAGAAAAAGTTTTTCATCAGCGGGGAGATATCTTTGTTGAACGTCGACGGAAAGGTGGAGTACGCAAGAGAAATTGAAGATTGGTTCAGTTCGCCTAAGCGTAATTTTTACGAGTTCGAAGAATTCATAACGATAGCTAAGTTGATGGAAAACAAAACTTCTCTGCTGCCAAATGACGTGTTATGCTTGAAATGTGTATTTGAAATTTGCCTTGGAGAGGTTTCCAGCCACATTGAGTACATTTTTGCAGACAATGAACAAGCTGCACTTAATAAGACGGAAACTCGTATGATTTGCTGCCCGCTGAAGAAAGCCTTAATATATTTGTACGAGAATGGACTGTTTAGCGATGTCAACCTCAAATCTGGTTCTACGTCCTTTGCTGTCCATAAAAACATTCTCGGTGTTCGTTCTGCTGTCTTGAGAGCTACCTTCGAAAACGAGCCAAAAGGAAAAAACGCAAGTAAAAGCATCGACATTCCAGACATGGATCCAGATACCTTGCGCCGCATGCTGTTGTACATCTACACTGATACCATGGAAGATCTTCTGTGGGATAGTGCTTTCAACTTGTATAAAGCAGCACATAGGTATGGTCTACTGGCACTGAAAAAATATTGCTCAGCTTTCCTGAAAGCACACTTTTCTATATCTTGCGCTTGCAGTGCTTTAGTTCTTGCAGATGAGCACCACGATGAAGATCTGACGCAGTCAGTGCAAGAATTTATGTTGGAACATGATGGTGAAATGTTTACTTCTGAAGAATGGAAAAGCTTCAAACTTAGTAATGTTCAACTTGCCATAGAGACTATAGAGCAAATTTATTTGAAAAGAATTCAGAATTCAAAAAGTGCTGTTGTGAGTTCGTAATGTTTATGTTGATTGTTTAAAAATTTGATCTATATGTTTAATATGATAACCATAAATAAATTTATGCTATGCTTTTAAGTAAAAAAAGTATTAATTTGTTTATAAAGTTAATTAAGAGCTTCTCCTGAAATTTTGCTTTAATTATATATATATTTATTAAAATTACTAGCTAATAAATTTTTAGAACGTGATATTTACCACATATTTTTTTTCGACCTACTGTTATAACAGTGTGATAAGAAATATTACGAATTTTCGTTTATTTTTCATTATAAACTCATGCTTTGAAATTTTTATATTTTAATATTGAAGTTATTTATTGTATAGAAATGCATGATTTTAAAATATTTATAATTTGTGTAAAAATGAACTTAGTTAATACAGTACTCTAATATAAAAAGAAAACTAATTGGCTATTGATGAGATTTTCTAGTTATATTAAGAGTGTCATCTTCTTTTTTAAAAAATTGTTAATTAATTTAATATGTATGCTATTTATTTTAATTTTTTATTAATAAAATAAATAAAAAATATTTATGCTTTGTTTCATTTAATTAAATAATAATAATCAAGCTTATACTAATATATAAGGCGTATTTAAAGATTAAAATAGAATAAATTGAAAAAAATATACATTCTTTCAAATTTTTGACATGATTAAAAATTACAAAGTTTAGTTTTTGAATATGTTATTAAATTAAGAAAAGAAAAACAGTTTTTTTTTTAGAATGATTAACTAAAAATAATCTTATTTAAAACTTTGTAAATTCTAACAAGATAAATTTATCTTTATAATAAAAATGTTCTTTTAAAATTTTGTTGCTGTTACGAAATTTTTTTCTGAACATGAAAACGCTTAAACAATAAAATCCACTTAAACTGCAAATGATATTTTTATTTTCTGTGAATGTTCTTGAAGAATGCGTTTAATTCTTTGTAATTTAAATTTTTTTTCACTTCGATAGTTAAATTATGTTTTCTGTTTTTTAAAAAAATTGCTATATTTTTTTGGGAAATTATAAATTATATTTTTTTGTATACGGACTAATGGTTTCAGTATTAAATGATTTTTCAATTGTTTTTCATTTAAATTTTGTTGTTAAGTTAATTTTTTAATATTTTATAATTAGCATATTTTTGTTTCACTAATTTTTTTATTGGGTGTCTTGAAAAGTTCAATTAACAGTTTTTGACTTAGTTTTTATTGCTAATGATTATAAAAAGAGATAACGCTTCTTTTAGCTAATTTAAACTTTCTATCAATTATTCTGAGTGAACAGTCCCTTTTATCTTTTAAATTTTTCTTCGTTTAAAAAAAAAGATACTTTATTTTGATTTGTTATTAATTTGATCCCTTATTTAGATATCAAATTGTGTTCATTTTGGATTCGTTGTATAGATTTTTTAATAGTTTAAATATAATTGAAGTTTTATCATTTCATTATGCAAACCGTAATAGATTTTGGTGACCTTGAATTAGATCTGATAAAGATATGACTCTTTTTTTTTTATTAAATATTTTCCAAAAGATTTAGAAATGTTAGGATTTTAATTTTTAATCAACATTTGGATAATGGCTAATATTTTCTGTAGAGGAAGTGCTTATAGATTTATGGTGCTCATGATTTTCTGTAACTAGACTAACTTTTGATTTAAAATCTAACTTTTTCAGTAGTTTCCTTTTCCTATTTCTCTCTGTTGTAGACCAATTTTTTATATGAGAGGGCCTGATGGCAGAGTGGCTAGCACTCTGGCGCTAGGTATCACATGTTTCGGGTTCGAGTCCCGGTGGTGCCATAGGTGTTTGTAGGGGTTCAAATTCACTTTAAACCGTAGGTCTCGGTCTAATATGATCGAAGAGCGTTGTGGGGGGTAGTGTTACCGCGCCCATAGCATATCTTCAAGTTACACGTGCCCCTGGGCAGTGCTAAATGAGTAACAACGGTGCAGCTCTTGCTTATGCAGATGGCAATACAGAGACAGTTAAAAAAAGTTTCTCATATAAAAATTTCCAGGCAAGAGAGTGCCAGTCATAATATACCTATGTAGCATTATATTTACCGTACTAAGGGTGAAGAACTTTAAACCCAATGCTTGATACAAAATTACATTTTGTTATGGATTATATTTTTAGATCTAGGCCCAGACTAAATATTAGATCAAGTTGAAAAATTCGTAGCTTTATTATAATTTTAGTGAAGCTGGAAAATTGCATTTTTATTATAATCCTAGACCCCATGATTCAAAGAATAAAAGTTTCATTTTTATCAGGAATAGAGATAATTGTATTTTCATGGAGAACTTTTAGTAATAACTTTTTAAAATTTTTTTTTTTATTGTTGTTTCTTATCCCATTTGGTAGACAGCATCATCTAAATCAAACCCAAAAACCCTGTGTGATCTCATTGAAGGAGAGAAACGGAGTGGGGAGTTTCTGATTTGATTTTTAGCACCCGTAGCTAGAAGTCTGAATTGGCTCCGTGACGCTGACTTTTTATGTGGTAGGGTTGGTCGTATTACAGTCATATTATATCTGGGACGTATAACTTAAAAAGTGAATTCCGAACCCCTACATACATATATGGCTCCGTTGGGACTCGAACCCGAAATTTGTGTAATGAGAGCCAGAGCGCTAGTCACTCGGCCATCAAGCCCTTTTTTGTTTTCAATGTGGAAGCAAATGCACTTCGACCTGAAAGTCATATAGTGGAAGTGAAAATCTGATTCACAACTGAATCTATTCATTTTTTAAAGCATTAAGTGAAATGTTCATCAATATAGAAAATTAAATTTTTTTTTTCAACTTTTTGTTAGTAGCATGTGCTATCAGTGATCAAAAGAGTAAATTGTAAAAAAAAAAAAAAAAAAAAAAAAAAACCCGTCAATATCAATGTTGCTCATGATTTTTTTATTCTATTTAAACAATAAACCATTTGATGAATGATATATTTTGACACAATTATTTTATAAAACAGGATGTCCACATTTAAATTATATGCTTATTCATTTTTTATTGATTGCAGTAACTTGGAAGTTATTAGTGTAAATTTTCATATGAACTAAAGTCATCCTTATGTATAGGATAAAAAGTATAGGAGTTTCAGATTAAAAGAAACGTTTTGACATGGATATAATAATAATTATAGATAAATAATACATAATGATAATAGTAATGTAAAATTGAAAGTTAAAAGGATATTGTTTTATTTAAAATTATTTAAATTATAATAAATTAAAATTATTTAATTATTATGAAATTATTAATAAATTAAAATTAAAATTATTTAATTATTATGAAATTATTATTAATAAACTAAAATTAAAAATTTAATTATAAAATTATTAATAAATTAAAATTAAAAATTTAATTATTATAAAATTATTAATAAAATAAATAAAATTATCAAAATTAAATTAACTTAAAGTTTTATTAATAAATTGATTATTAATAAAATATATATTTATTTAATTATTTAAATTATATTAAAGCAAAACATAAAGACTTTTTTTACCTTTTATTAAAAAAAAAAAATCATTTTAAAAATATTTCAAAAGCATTTCAATCACACCAAAATATTTCAATAATTAAAAACATATTGAGATTTTAAAATTAAACTTCATAACAGACAGCGAGAAAGAGAGAGACCTTTTCTGGAATTTTAATCAAGCCATCATATTGAAGACTATAATAATTTTTTTCTATCATGACTTCGTAACATTGTTTCTCGTGCATGTCACTCGTGCTTTTGTTTAGGAATGGTACTTTTCAACAAAACCTCGTCTCTTCTCAAGAAAAGGGGGAATATTTACAATAATTATCCAAACGCAAGAGAGTTCCTATCTCTTCCCCCTTTGTTTGGGCTAAGGCAATTTGAAAAGAAAAACAAAGAGCCACTATCCTGTCCTCCTTTGAAACTACCTTGAAACCCCTTTCTTTTTTCTTTGTTGTTTGCTCCAAAGTCTGGTGTGCCTGTCTTCCACTTCAAAAAGGAACACACACACACAGAGAGAGAGAGAGAGAGAGAAAGAGAGAGAGAGTTCTGCATTTGCATTCTTTGCGATTCCTTCAAAAGACAAGACTGATCCAACAACGGTTCACTTTTCTGCGTTAACATGGTGGCAGAGGGAAAGGACATTTATTCATCACAACGCGGGAAAGGAGGAAATTGGCGATTTAAAAAGCCCAAGAGAAGGGACTTCCTCGGGAGGTGTTTGCTGAAAGAATTTATGCAAAGTCAGTCATTGTGCGTGTTTTCGTTCTCCCTTCCCACCAGAAAGGGGGCAAGGGGTGGTGACATTTGCCTCAGTTCTTCTCTTCCCCTTTGCTCCAGTTCACTTTTCCGTGTTGCGTAAAAGTCTTTATCCGGTACGCATTCTGGAGTGTTGATATTAATGGATCTTCGATAGCTTTTCAGTTTGTCAATTCATTTAGGCTTAAATGGTTTCTCGACTTAATTATCAAGGAAAAAACAGTTCCAACAAACACACAGTTCGTTTAAATTCATGAGTTAAAAATTGTTGATTGAATCACTGCAATTGTCACGTTTAGCAATTGGTCCTCAGTCCGATTGATAGTGTTTAGAAATATCTGAGAGAGAGAGATTGGGTGATTTTAAAAGCAAATTGGTTTGAGAAAAATATACTTTTTGAAACATATCTTAATTGATTAATGTAAAATGAATAGCAAGGAAGAACAGTGACGACAGTAATATAATGCAAAGAATAACCTTTATATTACTGTCGTTATACTTTCTAAAATTGTTATAATATATAGTGAATAAATGTAAATAGTACAAAAATACAGGAATTAAGATAACTGTTTATCTGTAAACTGTATTGTTATTTTGTACCTAAAGGAAATAGTTTTATTAAAATATCTGAATAAAAGTACCATTAGGTTTCTAAAATTAGTTTAATTAGAATATAATAATAAAAATAATATTACTTAAACACAGTTGATTAAGACTGCAATTGAACGTAAGGAATAACCTTATATTTGATAGTATTTAGATTTCTAAAAAGGTTATAATTTTAATGCTAACTGGTTTGGTGAAACATATACTAAACATATCTTAATTGATATTAAGATAGAATAGGAGCAACAATAACGACATAATATAAGGTAAGGAATAATTTATATTACTGTCGTTAGATTTATAAAATTGTTATAACATGTGAATACACGTAATAGTATAAAATACAGAATTAAGATAATTTTTTTTAAAATTACTGTTGTTTTTTTTTTTACCTAAAAGAAAGAACTTAATTAAAATATTTGAACAAAAGTATCAATCATTAATTTAATATAGTGAAAAGACAAAAATGATATATTTCTTTAATTAAATATTAAAAAATAATTAATTTTTATTAATATTTATGAAAAAAATATAATTATTTGAATAACTTATTCGTGAATATTTTAAATCTTTAAATTTAAAACAGTTCAGTTTTGAACAAAAAAAAAAAAAAAAAAAAGATGTTAAAGGAGTCGCTTTTTAAATGAAAAAAAAAAAAAAAAAAAATGCAAAATGATTAAATTTTTAATGAAGATAAAACATTGATTTAAAAATCTCAACATGCTTTTTATTGTAAGTATTTTTTCTTTACTTTTATGGGAATGTTGTATTTTAAAGGGTTTCTCTTATTAATATATAGGACTGTTGGGTTTTAAGAGATTTTCTTTTTTTTTAGAGTAAATTTCTTATTGCTTTAAAGGAGTCAATTCTATTTTTGAGTCGTCGTTATATAAACATTACCAATGTTTATTTAAAGTGTTATATATTGACAAAAAAATATTGCTATGACAGTAGGATTTGTATTAAGGAAGAACTGAAACAAATTTTTTTTTGCATAAAATGACAGATGCATTACGATTTTGTAAAATAAATACTTAATTGAAAATACTTTATATTTTAATATGCAAATGAGTAAAAAATGTAAAAGACTTTTCTAAATAAAGATAAGAAAAATAAAATTATTCAAACGGAATAATATATTTTTATGGAATGTTTAAATTATTTTAAAAATACTTCAATTTGTTTCGTAAAATGTTTTAATACGATCATATCATTTGTATGTTTTATGTGCTTTTTAGTCTTTTTTAAATGAATATCGAGCACAAAGAAAATTTAGCTAATATTAAAATTTTGTTTCTAAATGGTTTTAATACGTTATATCATTTTCAACGTTGTACACGCTTTTTTTCTCAGGGAAGAGTTTTGAGATTTCGACATTTCATGAGGGGAATGTGTGTTATTTGACAAATATATAATAACAACCCATCACTCAAATTTGACAACAGACAAAGCTGTGGTAGATAGTTATATTATATGTAATTAGTGTTTGCACTAATGAGAACAACCTGTCACTTAAATCTGATCATAGATATTGGAATCGTGTAATATAATGAAGCTCAGAAATTAGCGAATGCCTGTGCGACTTTCACAGGTCAGAAAAACTACAGATTGAATATAGACTATACTATGATATGTTCCAATGTGACTGGTGATAGACCATGGATTGAAATGTTTACTCCAGCTTGAGAAGTGAGGCACGACCCCATCCCTGTAACGTATTGTCTTAAAAGGAGGTTTTGGTGAAGAGGGAGAGAGTTCTGCGACGAGTGGACTAGAAGTGTTGTTTATTCTTTTTTTCTCTAAAGTGACTGAATAGGCATGATATTCCTCCTGTTTCCAAGTGAACCTCTTGTGGTTTCGTGTATGATGCCACGTAATAATTAACGTCTGCACAGGAGCCAGGCAATTAAATTCTTTGTAGAACCGAGAACTCCTGAAAATTTCCGGACTTGGAGTGAATAGTAGCGAGATTTAATCGTGCACTTTTGATCATATTTTATTCAATTCCTTCTATTAGCTCACATATATATATCCACATATATATCACATATATTCTATATATATATATCTTGTTCAAATTTTCAATCGTTAATAAATACTTTTAATTCATCCTCAAGCTCAAATACATTTTTTCGAACTTGTGGTGGATGACACTGAAGTTAATACAGTTTTTCAAATATTAATTCAGTAATTAAATTTAATTAATTAATTTTAGTTTTTAGATTTAAGTTGCATATATCTACCAATGGATGGCGCCAGATAAACTTAATAAAATGAATAGAAAATTATTTATAAAGGATTTTCTGCAATAGAGTGAAAAAAGTAATAATTGACTTAAAATTTTTTTTTATATTACTTCTTTTTAATTTTTAATTTCTTTGTATAATAACTCAGAGGTATTATTTGTATCATATATAGTGCTTGTAAATATAAGTTAAAAAGCGTTCCCATGAACCTGAAAGTGTCCACTTCTTGAAAGCCGTTTTCAAAAGGCCAAAATAAATTAATTAAATAAATTAAAGGTAATTTTTTAAAAGGGGCACTTTGAGTTTCAGATGCTTTTGTTTGCTTTTTTATCTTTCAGGTAATTTCTTTGTCTCTAAAAATTATCACTATGCTCACTCATGTGAAGCAGCGTGATTGATAAGGTACCGAAAGTTAAAATTATTTATAATTCATTTTGTACCCATTATCTGAGAACAGATTACTTCGAAAAGAAGAACAATACAAGGTCACTTTTCAGAGTTGCAGTATCAGTAGTATTCTGAAGAGTTCATATTACACGTGTAACAGAATGACCTTCACAGATTAAGTGACAAAAATTTTTTATCATTTTTGTGATTATTTTATTACATCAGTGCTATCGTTCTGAAAAGGACATGATTTATATTTTAACCAAAAATATATAACATAGATGAGTTAAGCAATTGGAAACATTGAATTAGTGGTTTGTTAAGCATATACAATATAACAGGGAATACAATGTTAAATGAATAATTAAAAATATTAATTAATTATATTTAAGTGAGAAAAATTATTTGCCGTAAAATTATTCTTAATTGAATTACATATATAAATTAATTAATAATAACGAAATTAATGAAAACAGATGCATGATTAAAGTAAGGTTTCATAAAATACATTGTAAATTCTTTAGAAATATTTTAGATTTTGGCGAAATATTAAAACAGTAGAAATATTTAAAAGATAAGGCTTTAGTCTAATAAAAATAGTAAACATTTACATATTTGTAAACTTTATTCAATTTTCATTTTATTTAGATTAGAAGATCAGTTTATTTTTCAAAAAACAGGATTAGTTTAAGAAATGCAAATATTAATTCTTATCTACGTAATTATTTTTTATGTCTGATGTTGCCACTTGCAAATATATTCCATTTTAAAACTTCACTTTAAATACCAGGGGTGAATAACATCTGTATTATGTATAAAATGGGTCTTATCTGGATGTTACATATCTATATATAATAAATATGTTTATATATACACAACATATGTAAATATACTGGGGATTATAAAAACATTTGTTTTGAGTCTCAATGTTTTTGTGGTATAGGTACTGCTCAATTATATTTCTCGTTTTGCTATGAAGATTACATTCTAATAAAAATAAATAGGTAATGGCATTTGAAATGGTACAAATTTCATCCTGTGGCCGTGACTGTTAGTCTAACTTTTGTTTATCTTAGGACTGTCTTAGATATATCTCAAATTAAAACCAAATTTGTCAGTTTCTGTGAACTTATGATAGCTTCTCTTTATTGACAGAGCCCCAAGGTGGACTATAAGACGATCTGCCTACCGGCAGATTTCGAGACGGAGATGTTTTCTTTTTACGAGGGAAGGATTGTCAGCCTATGCCAGTTCCTACAGTCATATTAGACGTTAAGCAATATGATTGTAAACAACGATTACATATCATATCTTATTAAAAGCACTAAACGCATCATCATGACATCGGCTGAGTTTATTGGTTTTGAAAACAAATTCTACCACGAATTCTTATTGCAACTGGTGAATTTAGTAATTTAAAATTCTATTTTCTTTTCTTTGTAGACCTAATCTATGCTCTAAATTATATTTATAGAATCAAACTGAGTTTGTTATATCTCCCATTTATTAATTTTTTATGTAGTATGTTTGGTTATCTTAATTAAAATATGAAGACATCTGTACAGACAGACACAGATAGAGGAGTGGTGCTTTCCTAAGGAGTTTCAGAGACAAGCTTCTCCACTTTTCGTATGGGAAGAGTCTGGAAATTTCCCAACACTTATTATCGATCTGAGGAGTGATTAATCTTGGCCAGTCTACATTCCAAGCAGAGACTGCAACATGTTAGTCCCTGCTTTATGAATCCATTAATACTTTTTGCAATTTAATCGCATAATGCAAAAATAGCAAAAATATTTCTTATTAAAACCAATTCCAGCAATTCTTATTAAAACCCTAGTACCAAATGATCTTACTCAATTTATGCTTTCCTGCATAAATTATATGGATAATGATATGGATAAATATGGATATTATATGGATATTACTGCCTTTTATATGGATACTTATTGTTAGCATAAATATTCCAAACTTTAATTCATAGTGAATTGTTTTATCTATTAGTGAATAAATTGTTCATAATAATATCCAGTGATTCATCAGTACGCCGCTCATTCTAAAACAATCAAAAGACAGAATAATTCATTGTTTGTTTTGAATCACCCTTTTACAACAAGGGCTTCTTTGCTTCTGTTTTACAAGGAAAGGTATTATTTTCCCTTCCTGAAATATAATGATATTTCCCCTTTCTGAAATATAAGGGTATTTCCCTTTCTGAAATATAAGAGACCTTTCCCCTTCCTGAAATATAAAGGTTATTTCCCCTTTCATTGGTAGAAATATAAGATATTTTCCTTCCTGAAATATAGGGGTATTCCCTTTCTGAAGGAAATATAAGGGTATTTCCCCTTCCTGAAATGTAAGAACATTTTTTCTTTCCGATAAAGCTATATAGATTTTTTATGGAACCTAACAATAAGAGAAACTGTTTGTTTATAGAACTTGGTGTCCTATGATCAAAGTTTCTAATTTGCTATAATGAAATTTAATATAATAAGAAAACATATTTTTTTAACGTCTCATTGCATCTTTTAAGTGAATCTTTTAAGAATTTCTATGAATTTGTAAAAAATATTGCATTTTGAAATGAATAACATAAAATGTCAAATAAGGCATTTTATAAATATTTGTAAAATGCCTCATTTATGTCTGAAACATAACTAAAGCATTCTGATTTATAATTATAAAAGATAATTTCTCCGAATCAATATGACAATATTGTTTCAAAAATTAATGGGTTGTTTTTTAAATGAAAACGTTTGCTCTATAAAAAAAAATATCATTGCAAATAAGATAGTTGAACTTAAATTTTCAAGATTTTTAATGACAACATTTTCTCTAATATGTCTTACATTTCGCTTTTGGAATTAATGCTTTCAACCACTTGAATCAATTATAAATATTTTGTTAATAATTTGCATTACAAAGCCATTTAGTTACCGTTATGGCGGTATGCTGATGAATCTCCCTCTGAAGTCTGTATTAGATCATTAATGATGAGTTTCAGTGAAAAACTTCTGCTCCAATTTGAGAGGCTCATCTTCAATAAAGCCTTTCCTGAGTATGCTGATCATTATTAGCTGAACATCTAATAACGTCTAATTCTGGATTGTTAATTACGTAATAGATTTAATACGAACTATAATTATAAAGTATTACTTCAAAAACTTGCATGATTGCAATGTTTTGATTTAAGATTATAGTAATTGTGAGATAATATTTTTTTCTAGATAACTTTTTTCTTACAAGCCGGTATTATGTTTAATATTATGATTTATTTGGCCTCTCTAACTTCTATTCGGATATTGACATTAGTTTTGTTTTCGTTATCTTTTAATTTGGCTTTTTTACTTTTTTTTTTTAGTTTCTAATGGCAAGGCAACATAAAAGGAGAAAAAATACAAAATAAAAAAGAAAAAAGATAATGTACACAAAAAGTTCAACAAAGTTAACTGAAGTCACGCCTCAAGGATTCTAACTTGCCAGTGCCATCGCCTTTTCGGTTCGACATGAAGTGCCAAATAACGATGGAGATGAGCTCGATTCATTAGTTCTGCCAAATCACAAAGAGGGCGGTTTGGTTGGTAGAAAATCCTATACGATGTAGATGTTCACCCAGACAGTCGTAACCTGTTAAAGGGTAGGAACTGAGCAACAGCTACGACATGGGCCGTTCGGAACCGGAAAGAAGATACTAACTTCCATCGATTTGCGTCTCACATTGGTCAAGAAACAGCTATAATTTTCAGTCATAGTCAATTTGATATAGAATATTATGGTAATGTTCCAGCATCTTGATTGGAGCAATGCCGAGTTCTTTCCTGCAAGAAATCACCCTCTTCTTTCCCCAAACTCCACAATGCCCAGGTATCCACTGAAGCACAGCTTGTCTTTTTTCCCCAAGCCAAATTTCTCAAGTAATTCCCACACTGAAAGACTTCTTGTGTGAATTAAGATCAGTTCTTTTGATTGATACAAGCCACCAAAGCATTCCATTTCAAGACACAGGCAACCAGGCGACGATTAAGATAGAAGCTAGAGCTCATGCGAAAAACTGTAGACTACGAAGCTGTATACTATTGAACGTTGCCCAGGGGCACTATTAGAGGTAGGTCTACATTGCACGTCAGTTTTTTAAAAATTAAATGATTAAGAATTAGCTATTAATGTTATATGTTTTAAAAAGGAAATTCTATGAAATTCAAATAAAAATAGAAGTAAGTTAAAAATGCTGAATTTTTGTAGAAAAATAAAATTCACAATCATGAATACTGAAGATTACTTTGAGGGGAAGTGAAACCAAACAAACTGATATAATTCATAATGATAATAACGATTCATCAAAAAGATAAGAATTTTTTTAGAATTTATTTGTAGTTTCAGCACTATTTATGCGTTTCACATTTCTTTAAGTCACAAGAGACATACTGTGCGATAGCTATCTTAGGTAGATAAAAGTTAACAATGCAGGATGAAAAATAATTTCTTTTGCGTTACTACTGTAGAGAGTCAGTGTTAAGTCCAATAAGTTAGTGCTATTTTTGTAAAAAAATAAGTAAAACATTGTAAAGTGGAATTTAATGTAAATTTTAACAGGTTCTACTCAGCATGACTAGTACTTGTGTAAACGACAGCACATTGCTTACGTATGTCTGGACAATTGAAAATAGTTCAGCATTGCGCTGTTCGCCACCCGTAAGAAGTCCAGATTTCATATTCAAATCTTTGGAAAACACAAAATGGAGCTTAAGAATAGTGGCCAACAAAGAAGATATCTGTTTTTTCCTTAAAAGAGAGAAAGGAGATAATGGACTCGATGAAATTGATATAAGTTTCGAAATTGATTTACTGACAAGTGATGGATCACCCACAATTGAAAAGAGAGGTAAAATGCCATTTAAGAGAAGGGATTATTTTAAATTTGATGGATTTGCGAAAATAAGTGAAGTATTCATGGACAGAAGAGAAGCATTCTTACCAAAGGACACACTTACAGTTCAATGCCGTATGTGGAAAACAGACACTAAGATATCCGCTCATGATGTGTGCTTTGCTAAAACACGCCTGGAAGCTGATAGACAGAGTTTTGTATGGACCGTAAGACAGTTTAGCAAACTTCAACTGAAGGAAAAGATGTCTTACTATCTGAAACCAGCAACCAAAGGAGCTCCAGAATTGTATTTAACTTTGTCCTTGAACGAAAAGGACGGAGAAGAGTGTATTCATATCAAAGTTGACAGAGGTGTTGTCACGAGAAATTTTTTCATTGCTGGTGAAATATCTTTGTTGAATATCGAAGGGAAAACAGTGCATTCCCAAGAAATTCAAGCCTGGCTGAGTGTACCAAAAAAGAGTTTCTATGAGCTTGAAAACTTTTTTACGAAAAGCAAATTGATGGAAGACAAGGCCTCTTTATTACCTAATGACGTATTGTGCTTGAGATGCCTTTTTGAAATAGGGATTGGGGTGAATTCGAGTTTGATTGAATACATATCATCAGAAAAATCAAGCCCGGTTGTGTCTTATACCAATACCAACCTCTTTTCTTGTTGTCCATTGCAAGAGGACTTAAAATACCTGTACGAAGACGGATATCTTAGTGATATCAGTTTACAAGCTGGTTTTAATTGCTTTGTTGTGCACAAAAATATTCTGGCTGCACGGTCTCCAGTATTCAAGGCATTGTTTGAAAAGGAATCGAAGGAAATGGCATCTGGATGTATCAACATCACAAAGTTAGATCCAGACATCCTGAGGCGTATACTTTTGTACATCTATACAGACAGTGTGGAATACTTGCAGTGGGAGACTGCCTTTAATTTATTCAAAGGTGCGGACATGTATGGACTCCAAGATTTGAAAGAACACTGCTCATCTTTCTTGAAAGCTAACCTCACCTCAACCACTGCTTGTGATGCCTTGGTTCTTGCAGAAATGCACCATGACGTAAAGCTTAAAGAAACAGTGAGAGGTTTTATACTAAAACACGATGAAGAAATTTTTAATTCTGATGCTTGGAGTAGCCTCAAAAGTAAAAATCTTAAGTTAGCAATGGAAGTTATGGAATATGTCTATTTAAAGAAATTAAACAAATGATTGAATTTGCTGTTACATAATTTTGAATTTCGTTTTAAAGTTTGAATAACTGTTATAAACTGTAAAAATTAAAATAATTTAAAGAAAAAAAGGTAAATTATTCAATTATATTAATATAAATATTTTATATGTATGTTTTTGTATTCATTAATCTAACTTTTATACATTAAATAATATTCTCAGAAATATAAAATTGAATATTGTAAAAGTTGATAAATTTTGGAAGTTAACAATGGTAAGCAATTTTATTTATGTGTAGTGTTTTCTTTAACGAAATTTCGAGTATAGTTATTGATATTTATATGAACTTATAGTTTCTTTTTAATTATGTAAATTGAATTTTATTACTCATATGTGCATTATTTACTTTTATTGTTTTTTTATTACTTTATTTATCTTTATTATTTTTTACTCGTATGTGCATATTTCTATTACTCATTAGAACATACATTAAATATGTATTAAAATATGCACGTATGTGTAATTCTATAGCTGTAATGCAATACACTATTACATTATAGCTATAGAAAATAGCTATAATTTAGTAACTATAATATTATTCCTACTTACAATTTAACTCTGTATTTATAGAAGTTCTGAATTATGTCGTGCTACAAATGCTGGTGATTATAAATATTCTTTTAAACACTCAGATAATAAAAGTTTTTTATAGAATTTGTGTTTTCACTTTTTCAAAATGAGAAATATTACTAAAAATTAAATTGGCTAATAAATAATTAAAATGGAAAGTACATATTTAATTTATTTTAAGAAACTTTATTACTACTGAATATTTAATTAATGGGGTTTTTAAAAATACAATTATTAAAAAAATAAACAATAAATAAATTATAAACTTTTTAATAAAATTACTTTGAAAATATTTCATCTGTGAAAATGTTTTAGAAGTTCGTTATTTGCCTTTTCTTCCTGTAGTGTGAATTGAATAGAATAATAAATTCCATTGCAAAATATTTTGAGATTTGAATGGATATGTGAGGTAATTAATTTTTAATAAAATTTTAATAGTCTAATTAAATTATTGGAAAACATTCCTACTCATACAAATAATCTCTTTTGAAATATGAGACATATACTAAATCAGAATTCTTTTTTTGTGAGTTTTTACAAAGTGTTTGTGAGTTTTTGAGCTTTACAAAAAGGTGTCTATTCACTTCAAATTACATATTTACAGAGTCTGGACTAAAAATAAATGTTTTTGTCAAATTTTTAATACATTTGATTTTTATTATTATATTTTTTTAGTATGCGTTTGTTATTACAAAGTATCGAAGAAATGGAGATTTTAAACACAATAAAACTTATTTTTAAAAGCAATTTTTTAATTAAATAATAAAATTAATTACATATAAATGTAAATGAAAGAAATATCTGAAAATGTTTTCAACTAACTGTGCTATAAAAAAATCAACTGAAATTAATAGATGTTTAGAAAGCCATAGAATTTCGTCTAGACTGTTCGTAGGAAACATTAAAAAATTTAAGGCGAACTGTTATTGTAAGATTTCAGTTTTCGATCTTTCTTTTTTTTTGGTTCTAGCAAAGGGCGAAGTATTTAAATTTTAGATATTTTTTTCTTAATTACTCCTTTTTTTTTTATCATAGAGCATTTTACTCTAAATCAATTTAACCTCCGTTTTTTTTTTTTTTTTTTTTTTTTTTTTTTTTTTTTGTAAACTTTAATCAATTTTGTAAATTTTTATTTCAATTTTGTAATTGGAGGTAAAGAAGATACTTCCTCCAGGTACTCCTTAATTAACACTATCTTTGCCTTTGGAGAACCAATAAAATCAAAGATTAGATTAAAATATCAGATTACCAATAAATCAAATTACCAATAAATCAATTTACCAATAAATCAGAGAACGAGTGAGAGGGGACAAGTTCGAATAGTGTTATGGTGGAGTTCTAACTACTAGTTGTATTTCATATGTTCTAATAATCGTTCAGCTGTTAAAATATTATCATCTATTTGATCTTACGTTTTATCCATTAATTTTCTTTTCAAATTTACTCGTCTTATTATCATGTGTGAACATGATGTTGTCCTGGTTAGGGGTCCGTGACGTTATCCGAAAATGAGAGTCAAGCAAATAAAACTCATAGCAAATTTGGAGGAAAATGGTACTTTGGGCCCCTTAATTCTTGAAATGCTTCATGAATAACGTTAGTCTTTAGGAATTTTCTGGAGAAATTGGCTTTTGCTTGAAGTGTTTGTAGTATGGTTTTGAAGCACTTTTCATGTTTTGGCTTGGGATTCTAAACTTGGTATATCCAATGGCTATAAGTACTCGTTGTGTGTTGATCAATTCCTTCTTTTTGAAGTTTCATATTTATCACATTTGTCCATTTTCCCGTGACTATTGAACTGTACAACATTTTTATATTCATGTGGCTATTGAATTTGGTCATTCTTGTAGTATTCCAATCAATTGCTTTCTCTTGCATTATTTATATTCTTTTTGGTTGCCAATGGATCTTTTGTTTTAAAAGGTAATTTGTAAGTCATCACAGGCAATGAATTCAAGAATTTCGAGTTTTAGAGGAGTTCCTTTATAAAAGGTTTCATTCTCTCTTTTGTGAAATACTGTTATCTGTAGTATTTTAATCAACATTTGGATAAGTTGAGATAAGGCAGCGTCAACGAGTACACCTTCAAGTCAAGTCAAGGCTAGAGTTTTGTACTTTATGCATTGCTGTTGTTGTAGCTGGGGTTTTGTTAAATACTTGTCAATGTTGGTTGTTGTATTGATGTGTTAATTAAGTTTTATTACATTGTAAATAAGTCATCTAATAAATGTGTTGTCTCGAATAGTTAAGGTGGTATTATGTAGGAGTTCCTCCCTGTTATATTATAAATTAAAGATTTTGAAGAAAAATTTTCATTTTCAATGCTGATCTTTTCGAAACTTTTGAAATTGATATTTTGAGAAGTTAATACAAAGGCACAACTTAAAATACAGTTCCAATAAAACATTAAAAAATCTGACATGATCACGTACTATTCAATGACACTAAAAATTAATTTTTATTGATAAAATTAAAAAGAGACTATTGAATAAAATTTGTAATGAATAATCTTGATTAAATAAACTATTTAATAATATTTAGTGCATGAAATATTTTTAATTTTGAAGGACGTTACAACAAAGGTAGAGGAAAAAAAGGAGGTGGCCTTATGTAATAAAGATTGGTAAATATTTCATACTCAACATCAGATATGATATGTAATATACGAATTTAGATATACATTATTTTTGTTTGAAATCGAAACGAACACTTTATATCCAAACAATTCTGTATTTATCCCAAAGGTCAAAAAATATTTTGCCTTTTTCTAACAAAACGTAATAGAATTTGTGCCCAGTTTTATTCTATGATGAAATGCTTTTCTAGTATAGGATAACGTATAAATGTCATCTGTTGAAATATAGCAAATTCAAAACTTGCAGGAATAAGATAAAGTGGATAAAAACTCATCTTATTTGAAGACATTTGAAATAAAATGTTTAGATAAATGTTTAAAAGATACCGAATAACATGTAAGCTAAGATGTTGTAATGCATTGTAAAATAAATGCTCAGAGAATATTCTAGTATTAAGAGTCGAAAAACATCATTATTACAAGTAAGAATTAACACGGAAAATTATTACATGATTTATTCTTTTTTTTAATATAAATACAATTGTTTCTTTAATGTAAAAATTAGTTTAAAACTATAGAAAAACTGTATAAAAAGGAAATTAAAATATCATAAATAGAGCTATATTTCTTCGCCAATAGTTTTAAAATGGATTAAATAATTATCCACAAATTTCAAATAAGCATAATGTTTTACATTTATATTATAAGCTAATGTTTTATATTTATCTGGATTAAGAAATAGCAATAATTCTAATTTAATTGATTAGAATAATTTGATTTACCCATTTCAAAATAGCTGTTTGATTGTGGCCTATATAATTCCAGACACTATTCAGTATCAGACAAATAACTATCATTTGGGAGTCTATATAGATAATAGTAGTATGTATGTGTACCTGTATGTAGTTAGTTAAAATTAGCGTAGTGAATACAAGTAACTACTAAATGCCATGTTCCAAATGTTTGTTAAAAAAATCATGATTTGTCACAATTTTGAGTTTTTTTCATAAATTAGATTTATCTTTAGCTTAGAAGGATTAAAACTGCAGAAATTTACAAAAGAAATTTGTAAATTATTTACTATTACACGAATAATTTAGTACATAAATATAGTACATACTTTAAAAGAAATCCTTATAAATAAACCTTTATAAAAACGTTTAAAGATTAAAAAAATTCGTTTAATACTACTTTCTCTTAGTTTTAGTTAAGATAAACATGAGCAAAATTTTTTTATTGTTGTTCTTTAATTAAAAATAGTGTTTATCATCATGAATTCAAATGTTGGGTTTTTTGATTTTTTTTTTTTTTCTCTTCTCAATTCTTTCGTTCTTTAAATTAATTAACAATAATTTTTCAAATGGTTCCCGTTCATAATGTATTAATTTAGCTATTATAATTTTCATTTCGATTAAGTTTAACTTAAAACGATTATAATTTATCAATTTACACAAAAATTCATAGATTGTTTTTTATGCAAAAAAACCTAAATATAAAATTAAAAATATTAAGATAAGAACATTAACGTTTATTGAAATTTGTTCAATTATTTCAAAGTTAATTTTTTAAATATCACCAAACTATTAAAAAATAAATACAAAATTATCAACATTGTTTTTAATTAAATAGTTACATCATTAGCATTCATTAAATCAGGAATGAACAAATCTCGTCTTGTTGTCGATTCTTTTCTTTGCTACCCATTTTACTTAAAAACATAATTTTTAATTTGTTTTGAAAGATCTTCTTAGGACAAATTAAAAAGATAGAAAATCCAGATTTAGTTTATTGAAAAAAAAGTAAACCTTAAAATATTTTATGCTAGGTTAATTAATTTATCGCAGATCAGAACACTTTCAATCTTCTAGTCTTGATGCAGGATTCCTGTATATATAATTTCTTTTTCTACGATAACTATTACCGAAAACATAATACTGCAGGAGGACTTCTAGAGGTAACGGGCGGCCTGATGGCCAATTGGCTAGCGCTCTGGCCTTTAGTACCATGGGCTATTCAGGTTCTTATCCCGCCCGTGATGTCCCGCCGTTAAAATGTATTTTGCTTTAAGCCTTGATAAGATTTCTTAATGTTATTGGGTAAGGAAGGTTTTAACTTTTGTATTATAAAACCGTGTTGCGTGTTTTAGTCTACGGCTTGATAAATGAAGCCATTTACATTTTCTACCTACACCTTGAAGGTAATCAGTAATTTCTCGCATAACAAGTGTATTTTTAAGACATTGCGTTTATAAAGGGGCCTTATGCTTTTTAACATAAAAAAAAAAGAACTAAAAGGTTTAAATATTTGTAATTAAAAATGGCTATATTAAAAGAATTCCTTGAGGATTTTTGGTATAAAAATGTTCAAATTTTGTTAATTATCTTATTTTGCGTTAACATAATTTATTATACTAATGAAGAGATTAAAAAAATCAGCATCTCTTAGGCGATTAAATTAATTTAATTTATAAAATTTTATAGTTGTGTAGTAAGGCTGAATTATTAATGATTCCAACATTTCACTGAAAATATATTTTATATTGTTGCAACAGAGATTATCCTTTAATTAATATTATCGCTGTAATTTTAATCTTTATTTTACGGCGGTCTTGTTATTTGTTTTTATTGACGAATTAAAATTAAAAAAGCAAGCAGTAAAAATCAAGAAAAGTTTCATGAAAACTCATTTATTTCAACCAGTATTCAAACTTTTAAAGTTTTATACTTAGTATAAGATATAGATTTTGTTTTAAACTTATTGTCACATAAAGATTTATTGCAAGATAAAAACACTGTTTAAATACTATTAATGCGTAAATAAATAAAAATATTTTATCGTGTCTGGTTAAGAAATAAAAATCATTTATTGATTTCAATTTGAAAAGTTATTAAAATTATTTTACAATTGTTTTTAGTAAGAATATCATTGAATTGTTAAAGTTGTATACTATCGTAAGAGGTAGCATATCCATCACGGATAACAAATGCTGATAGCGATAGTGCGCACATTTTTTGAATGTAATATATACTTCTGATTGTCAAACATTTTCTAAATAATATTTTAAAAAATAGTTTGTATTGCCTATTTTTTATTCCTAGCTTTATTGTTTAATCTTCAACGTTTCATGAAATAGTTTCAGAACAACATAGCATCAAATTCAAAATATCAATCAATTTCATATACATGTATGAAAAGGGCGATATATTGATCTTTTTAACTAAAAGAATTGATATTTATAAGTTTAGAATTAATGTCTTAATAAATTATTTTTACTTTTAATCATGTTGAGTATTGATTGTAATATTAAAAAGAAAATAGATTTCTTTCATTGGAATGCTTTTCATTATTTTCATCTAAAAATTTCTACGGATTTCGCAAAAAAAATTATTTCTGGGGAAAATATAGAAGAAAATAATATCAAACATTGCACAAAATTTAGATTCATATTGATAAATTTCACATTTGTAAAAAAAATTAAGATAAGTAATATTTGTAAAGTAGTTTCGCCAGCGATAGACATCTCGAAACCTTGTATGGTTTTGAAGAGTAAGTAATGCATAGTAATGCATTGACTGATAAAATATAAAGCTGGAATGGACTGGAAATAAGGCGAGACACATTTTCTACAGAAAAAGAAGGAAAGGAATTTAAGCAAAACTATTTTAAACATGTTTAATACATTCTGCTTCAAATCCCCACAATTTTCCTTTGGATAAAAATCAATTCCTTTTCTCTATCAGTTGCATTTTTGCGCAATACCTGAGTGGCCATAGAAAATTTACATTTTACCAGAAGCTATTTCATCTTCGTTCCTACCACTTATATGATTGTTCAGTTAAGGAGTTTGATATATCGAGCATGCCATTTTCCAAACGCTCGAATTTCAATAATAAAGAAATTTCGAGGAAAACTTGCTAATTCTGTAAGAAATTGCTTAGGGAAATTTAATACATTTGATAATCGTAAAACAGTCTTGTTAATTCTCGATTTCATTGCGCTCTGTGTTTACGATTGTGTAAAATTAATTAATTTAGAATTATTTAATTTTTATGTTTCCATATTTACTACATACTAAATATTTTTATTAATTAATTTTGTTTACCATTTAATTTTTTTGACAATGTTAATTTTTTTTCATCTTTTTATATAACTGCTGCATTTAAATATTTATTCAAATTAGCTTCGATAGCGTTATTTATTCACTTCATATTTTGATAATATTGAATATTATTTTATTCTTTTCAACTTGTTTGCGTTTACACATTTTCGATATTCTAATCAGTTTTCTAATATGTTTTGTTTACCACTTATTTTTGCAAGTCTCGTACTGTATATTTATAGTGTACGAGATCAATTAATGTTTTAAAAATGATGAAGCTCATTTTGAAACCTAACCAATGATCAGAAAATTTTTTCGTACATTAAATGAAATAATTAAATTATGAATAATGAATAATTATTATAATGAAATAAGGAATAATGAGTAATTATTATAATGAATAATTATTATAATGAAATTATGAATAATGAATAATTATAAGGGAATAAGGAAATTTCTCGTACATTAAATCGTAGACAAAAAAAAGAAAAAGCCACTGCAATGGATTAGAGAAAATGGGTGGAGACAGCAAGACATACTCTAGATGACTCTCATTATAATATTTGCTTAAAATTGCGGTGACGCCTATGTTGTGATGGTAACATGTGCAGATAGCGTGTAGGACGTATCAGGTTCGGTGTTGTTCGTTGCAGATGCTAGTTTCAGAAACGGGAAGACTAGATAGTGATTATGACAGCATATATATTTAACTATAGTCAAGTTGCTTGATATAAACTTTCAGGGTTTCCTCCTATTATGCCATCAAATCAAGGGATGGAGGTCAGTTATTCATTAAGAAGTACCCTATGTCTCCCAGAATGCTATGTCCCTTCTTCATTCTGCAGTTAATGGGTACTCAATTTGGTTCTTTGAATTGGTTTTATTATATTAATTGGTTGATTGATTTTTAACACGCATTTTGGTTACACCACTGATGTCAATAATATACATTACTGAAAAATACGAGAGTCACTGAAGTAAAATAATAATAATAATAACAACAATTATAAACAAGTTAAACTGTTTCATCAGTCAACAAGTAAAAGTGGAAATATATATAGGAAAATAAAGGAAACTATATGAATGACTATAAGCTTTAAATATGATGAATTACAAAATTATTAATAAATAAGATTATAAAAAATGCATAGCAAATATTTTAAAGCATAAAAGCATCTTTCCTGCTGTCTAAAAAGATGCTTTAACAGAGTATTTTCAAACAACTAGAAAATATCTCGCACATACTATAATCTTGCCCAATTTTTATTTTACATTTTTGTAGAAATTCTAAATTTTAAGTTATGAAGAGTTAAAGGTCAGAAATTTTTTTATATAAATTACTTATTCAAGAGAGGATTTCCTGCCTTGAAGTTTGTAAATTCGAAAGTCCAAAATTTACAAAAGAAATTGAAGGTATAACATCTTTTATTTTTAAAAAACAGGATCTACCATTGATATTTGAATGCTGGCAAACGAATTTTATTGAACAATAGATTCTTTAGAACTGAATATTATCAATACTCCAATTTTTGTTAAAATGAAATTATTTCACATGTATTTCTACTAGAAAATAAATAAAATGAAATATCAAAACTATGATATTTAATTTTACTTTTGAAAAGGAAGCATTAAATAATTCAATCTGATAAGCCAGTTTGATGACATTTTAATTTAATTTATCATAAGTTGGCACCATTTTATAAAGTACAGCAATCCTATATGTTTGTATTGCATTTAGCTTGATTTTTTTTTTTTGTTACTTGTAATTTGTCTGTCTTTTTTTATATTCTTTCGACAGATTTGACACAATTATTGATTATTTATAATCCTTAATAGCTATTGTTTATTATTTACACTCATTTATTACTATTTAATAATAAATTAATTTATGGATACTTATTTATATAATGTTTTTATTTCATTATTCCATATCAATAAGAAAACAATTTTTTCCCTAAAATTCATTATTCCATATTTGACTAAAATTTTAAATAAAAAAATCTTTTTAAAATAGTTTGTTTCTATGGTAACGCATATTTTATGCTTCAAAACTCAGTCGTAACACGAGAAAATGTTTCATCATTTTGCCCTTTCACTTGAGGTTGATTATTACATTTTGTTGTTTTATACTACGTATATATTTTTATGGTCTGTTTTATACAGCAATTTGTTATCCATATCATATGAAAATGACTGAAGATTCGATTCGTGATCATTCACATTGCGCGATGAGGTTGGCTGCGAACAATCACAACTTGCTTCAGGGCTTGTATCCTAATTCCAATACGGAGATCGATACATATATGGGCAATGGAACTTTTCAGGTCAAGTACCTACAACTACTTCCCCTCAGCAAAATGCGAAGTTGATTCATGAGCAGAACGGATCAGCATAAACCGATCTTCAAATATGAGAAAACTTAAAAAAAAGCTGGAAATCGAAAACATTACACACGAGAAAATTATTTTTGCGGGATGAAGATTCCTCCTGTATAGAGACACTAAAACCTGGACTTACTGTGGCACAATTAAAAAGAGGAGTTGCTCAAGAAGAAAATAAAACGAAGTTAAGCTTTTTTTTTGGTACTTTCCCAATTGTTAATTGTGCCACTCACATTAGAAACACCAAACCAAATGAAAATGATTCTAAGCCACTTAATGGCAAGTTCTAGAGGTAATACTTCAAATAATGCAAATTTTCAAAGAGTGATGGTTTTATTGAACCAAATAAAAGAAATACTGCTACTATCACCACTAAAAATTCTGTAAATATTAAAAATAAATTTACTAATCGCAAGCTGGATGAAGGTGAAGGTGCTGTACCTAAGTCTCTTCCTCCTGTATAGAGACACTAAATACTGTATCCAGAATATCCTGTATAGAGACACTAAAACCTGGACTTACTGTGGCACAATTAAAAGAGGAGTTGCTCAAGAAGAAAATAAAACGAAGTTAAGCTTTTTTGGTACTTTCCCAATTGTTAATTGTGCCACTCACATTAGAAACACCAAACCAAATGAAAATGATTCTAAGCCACTTAATGGCAAGTTCTAGAGGTAATACTTCAAATAATGCAAATTTTCAAAGAGTGATGGTTTTATTGAACCAAATAAAAGAAATACTGCTACTATCACCACTAAAAATTCTGTAAATATTAAAAATAAATTTACTAATCGCAAGCTGGATGAAGGTGAAGGTGCTGTACCTAAGTCTCTTCCTCCTGTATAGAGACACTAAATACTGTATCCAGAATATCCTGTATAGAGACACTAAAACCTGGACTTACTGTGGCATAATTAAAAAGAGGAGTTGCTCAAGAAGAAAATAAAACGAAGTTAAGCCTTTTTGGTACTTTCCCAATTGTTAATTGTGCCACTCACATTAGAAACACCAAACCAAATGAAAATGATTCTAGCCACTTAATGGCAAGTTCTAGAGGTAATACTTCAAATAATGCAAATTTTCAAAGAGTGATGGTTTTATTGAACCAAATAAAAGAAATACTGCTACTATCACCATTCAAATTCTGTAAATATTAAAAATAAATTTACTAATCGCAAGCTGGATGAAGGTGAAGGTGCTGTACCTAAGTCTCTTCCTCCTAGATTTCCAGCAATTATGGTTCGTCTTACCACAAATTTAACTGAAACACTTAGAAAGTTTGACAAACACTTTAAAGAGTCTGTTAACTTAAAATTTGCCGCTGAAATATTAAAGATGTTTTCCGTTGATGTGGAACATCACTGAGCAATGTATAAATATTTCACTATAAAGAAAATTGAATTTTTCTTTATAACACGCAAATTTGAAAGACCCATTAAAGTTGTTCTCAAAAGTCCGCCACTGCCCATAGCTATTGAGGAAATCACTGAAGCTTTGGCCATTAATTGGTTTAAAAATGTCAAAGTAACTCAACTTACTAAAACGAATGCGAAACGACTTTTTTTGCTATCTGGCAAATTAGGCATTTTTCTGTTAACGGGATGCCACTTGGCACTCAATTTTAAAGTTGCCAATAAATTTAAAAATGAGAGACAATATCACAAAATATCGCCTTCTAATGCGTTGATTTATTACATAAAATTTCCATCAATAAGAATGGTATTAAAAAGGAAATTTAAAGAGTGGATATCAAATTGTAAATATTTTTAGAATTACCAAAAAAATTAATCCTATTCAAGTTATTAATCTTTACATTACACCATATTTCTTATATTTGTTAAAAAACGGAACAACAGCTTTAAGCTTCACATAAAAGTGATTTTGATTTAAAAAATAATTTAATTATTATAATTAATAATTTAATAATAATAACATCAATAAATTTCAAATGGGAATTAGGGATATTGGCGTTACTTTTCTAAAACCATTGATGGTTCTACCTCTTACGAAACAGAATCATTCATTTATATTTAATATTTAAAATTGTAATATTTTAATAAAACTATTTACTGCTTTAAACTTCTCATGTGTAAATACATATTTGTAAAATATTCTACAATTTTTAGTGAAATATTTTTTTGTTTACTCTTAAATCTACCTACCCATGAAAAAGGAGAAGTTTGTTAACTAATTAACCACTTCGTTGATTAATCTTTGTCCTTGTTAAAACGGCAATTTGAAAAGAAGAAAAGTATTTAGAAAATTTGCAACTTCCTTCTCTTATATAATGGACTGGGATGTATTCCCGATTTATCATGTTTACCTGCCGAGGATGCATGATTGCATAAATCTATGCAAAAAGATGCAGGATTCCTAATATGAATCTTCTCACATCATGGTACTAGATGTAATGGTTGTATGCTTCTGTAAATCATATCTGGTTTGGATCTACATCTATGTAAAAATGAGCAATTTTCTTAATTGTACCCTTCTAGATATTCCTAAGTGCTGTTTTCGATTTGAGACATTTTGGTATGCCCGAATAAGGTGGTGTATTATGTTGTATACATGATACATCAACATCAATTGGCTAAAGGTCTAGGGAACTTGTTGACCAAGAATAGAATTCATAGAAACAAGCTATGAATAGAATGGAAGACTTCTAGACATATAAGGTCATGGAAGGATAATGAATACTGGTTACGGTTGATGGCATCTTTTAGCTCTTAAATTCTCTGTCAGAATGACAAAGAACGACTAGTCTTTTTAAGAAGTATCACACCACACCATGACACCAGGTGCAATGACCGCATGCCTTTGTAAATCCATATCTGGTTTGGGTCGGTGGCCTAGCATCCCCACACATGAATTCAACAATCATGTGCTCAGTGATTGAAGAGAAATTTATCAATGAATATAATGCGATGCCAGTCTTCTGGTAATCAGGATGATCAGCTACGACACGACTTCATTCAATTCTGTTGATGTTCTGGGAGTTAAAAGCAGACGTTTGAAACGCCTCTATGAGTGCAATCCCATCTCAACCATGCACTAACGTAGTAAGTACCACAGGTGGTACGGAAAAGATTATAGCACGTTGGATAGTGGATGATGATGCTACTGAGGCTGTTTATCCATCTGATTTTTGCTTTGCATTCGACCAACTTGGTCTTACAAAGACTTCATTAGTGATGAACTCCTTAGAGTAACTATTGCTGCCAACACCTTGCTTAGCAATGTCCATATATTTCTGGCCCATTATTAGGTATAACCTTCCAGATTTACACATTTCGATTTTGCGACCGAGTTCGAAATCCTCCAATAGTATTATTATGGGTTGTGTTTCCATGAAACTGTAACGAAAAGATAAACTGCCCACTATTATTTATTCCGATATTAATCGAGTTGAAATACGTGCTATGATCGAATTTAACTTCCATTGACCTTGAAAATGTATTGACTTGTCTTAAAGTTGCTGCCTGATAGACAATTGGCTAGAGTTCTGGTTATTGGTGTATGGATGTTTGTTAGTAGTTTGGAATCCACATTAAACTGTAGATACCAGTATAATTTTCCTAAAACATGCAAAAAATTACCGTACAGCGACAAACCAAACCATTTAAAGAAACATGCATGCAAAATTAATTTCAAGAATATTGAGTTATTAATTTTTTAGAGATGCTTTTTTCTTACAGAATAGTATATATATTTGAATTTAATTATTTTTTAATCTTGATTATTTTAGAAAACTATTTATTCTTTTTAAATAATACCTAAATTATAAAAGACAATAAATGACGGAAAATTTCAGTTTTAAAAATCGTTTATTTTAAATATCGTTGTATTCAATATATTATTAATATGTATACAAGTATTCGTTTTGCTTATTTGAAAATCTTGTGGTTTAATCGCAGCTACTTATAAGCTACTAAAAATATTATATATAACTCACTAAAATTTGCCGTCATCTAATGCTCACATCTTTTGATTTTTTTTTTTTTAATAATGGATCTTTAAAATAATTTTTTTTTTTTTTTATATAAGGTAATAGTTCTTCCTCCTACGCCCTGTCTACTCAAGGCCTACTGACCATTTCTCCTGTGGAGTTCAGGATAAATGGTCAGTAGGCCTCGAGACTCTCACCCGATAGAAAGTACAGCACAACCACTCGCTTCTGTGGAGAAAACGTTTAGTTCAGCAGTTTCTCATCCCGAGAGGAAATCTATTTAACGCACCTCTGCGTATAAGTTGGCCTACAGGCTCTCACCCGGAGAGAAAGTATCTTTCGCGCACACTGCGCGTACTTGAGTATCGAGCTTTCGGCTTAGAAGTGGAATCCTTCCACTAATCTATAATTATATGTTTTTAAATGTATTATGTATTGCAGTTTCTAACTGTATGCGTGTGGTGTGTATGTGTGTGTAAATAAAGCTGCGTGCTCTCTAACCTGAGCATCAAGTATCTCAATCTAATCACATTCAGTTACAATCCAGTTGCCCAACCTGAACACTACAATAATGACATTATCTACTAAATAATTTCATTTTAAGTTTTTGCAATTTGCTTTTTTTTGCACTTTTTTATGCAAAAAGTTCAAGCTCATGAAACCAGATTTTAAATGACAAATTGAGATGAGATAAAAACAGTATCCAAGATTTGAAAAGCGCTTTGAAATGGAGTATCTGAGTATTTCAAAAGAAACAAAATATTTTATAACTAAGCCTTTCATTTATGGAGCAATAAGATAAAAAATGTAAAATACGAAAGAGAATGAAATAGTTTTTCCGAAAAATTAAAATGGACGTCAAGTGCAAATCTCAGAAAATTTACATAAAAGTTTTCAAGGTACACTTTATGTATTATTTTGAGACATAAAATTTTCTGACTTTTATTATTAGTACAAGAATCTTTTTAAGCCTTTTAACCTGGAGTCAAACTATCTTATTTTTATGTCAAAACTAGTTTAGAAATAGTTGTAACTCAATAACTTCTGCGAACAAATTGGGAGAAATAAGTATTTATGCTATACTTGTATGCAAAATTTCAATTTTTGGAATTAAATATTTTAATTTTCTTTTGACAATTGTCTAAATTGGAACACAAACAATTCATCAACAACAAAGTTTCATATTTAGTGAGTGCTTTTCTGAAATTGATTGTGGTAAGACAATGAAAAATGCCCATTATTCAGAAAATGGAAAATTAAAGTTATGAGAAAAAAAGAAAATTGGTATGAAATTGGAGATGATTTTACTGCAAGTTATTTATAACCGTTCCTCTAAAAATTTAAAACAAATTCCTTTTATAAACTAATAGGAGAAAACACTATTTGGAAAATTCTAATGTATAATTTTATTTGACAATATTTTTGGTCCATCTTCAGATTAATAACAGCTAAATTGCTCCAAGTGAAATGAATTTTTTTCCTTGGAAGTTTATTTTTAAAGCATCTTAATTAATTATTTTACATTTATCTATAAAATATAGAATTAATTAAAATATTTAAAATAGAAGGACCACATCATCATGGTGATTAGCATTTCAGTGGTTCCTGTGTCTATGCCGGGTATGGGCCAGATGAATCCATAACGAGAAAGTCCTTTCTTAAAATTCGAAGATATGGAAAAGAGGTGATATATACCAGATACCATCCCAGATCCAGACCAGTTACCATACCTCCAGATACCGTCCCAGATACCGTCCCAGATTCAGACCAGTTATTATATCTCCAGATACCATCTCAGACCAGTTACCATACCTTCAGATACCATCCTAAATTCAGACTAGTTACCTTACTTTCAGATACCATCCCAGATCCGGATTTACCATACCTCCAGATACCATCTCTGTACATGTTAATTCACAACCGTGGTCTGAAATTGTCGTTGCAGTGTAACAAGATCCTAGTGGTGTACTCTGATTAAGGTTAAATCAGTTAATCTCTGATTTCCTAATTGAGAGTAACCTTATATAAGAGTATACAGTATTCTGAAATAACATTTCCAGCATATTTTACATTCCTTTTTCATATTCTCCCAAGAATCCATTAAAATTATTCACTTATAGGGGAACTTATAAAAGAATATACATTTATAAGGGAAACATAGATGATTAGGTGATTAGCAATGTTTTCTAGTAGTATTTATATTGGAATGTAATACCCTCCAATTTATATACCACCAGAGGATTTTCAACATTTGTATGCGAGACATCACAATTGTCGTTGAGTCTACTCTCTTTTAAAATCATTGACTGTATTAGATACCATCAGAAGGAATATAACTTTTGACCTTCTGCAAGCTAGCTGACACGCTGTTCGATTGCACTTCATATGAACCAAAATTATAGTTGTAGAACATTTGCTCTTAACAATGAATCTATGAGTTTCAAATCATTTTAAAGTTTATTACAGACTTTAAAATAAAACTCGCTTCCATTGATCAACTGCCAATGTTGCAGAGTGACAAAAACTACACATCAGAATTTTCGATTGATTCGTTCAGCTACCATGCCAACGGGCTGAAATTTGAATCCTCTGACGGCGTCTGTTGAAGGAATTGCGTTCTGGAATTAGGAGATTAGATAATGATTAAGATAAGCGTTGTGTACAAATAGATTTACTGTCTGCTAAGAGTTTTCCTGATTTTCTCTATTAGAATGCGCAGTTACTCTTAAGGGAACGTCTTATTTTCACTTGCTAGTCAGTGAACTGTTTATGGTATACATACGAGAGACCTGAGGGGTTTTGATAATAAATACTAGGCAATACTTGAAAGATTAAATTCAAAAAGTGTGAAGCAATAGAAACTATTCCTGAAACATTAGGTTTTATGCAAATATTTTTTAGGGGTTCTTCTAGAATATTGATTACAAACCGAATTTGCTAAATTCTCTACTTTGTGCATTTTGCCTATAATGTTCGAAAAGACCCTGAGAAGCTAATTCCTCGCCATTTTCATATTCTATGAAAAAAAAACCCGTAAATTTCCACTAAGCAATGAACGACTTATTGTCATAATTCTTCGAGTGTATTAATTTGTCGAGACAGTCTTATGCTCAACAGTAAAGTGCGCAAATAGTATGCAGGAAGTTTCGATAAGTTTAGTTTGGTTTGTTGCTCTACGGTCATTTTTTGCACACTTTAGTCTAATTAGACCAGGACCAACAGCTTAACGTAAAATTCCGAACCACTATCGAACATTCATTCGCCAGGATTCGAAACTGTAGCGCCAATGGCCAATTGGCCATCACGGCAGAAAATTCCAGAATTCGCTGGGGACATCCGTTACAGATACTGCTTTTGGAAAAGAGGTGACTTGATGGTGATAGTGAAAATGTGTGTAAAGCGTCTGACATCAATGATAAGGAGGCCTGATGGTGGATTTCCAGTTTTTCTTTCATACGATATGAAAATGCGATACGGTAACCCATAAAGATTCGCCTACAATCTTGTCGGTGGGCTGTTAGAGGTCTATATAAGTGCAACACAAGCTCTACCGATGTTCGATAACAAAGAACAGTATTACAAGATAGCCCAAAGAAAAGTGAACATAGGTCAACCTCACTCGCTGCCATTGGCTCATTTTAATACTGTTATCACATGGTCATACAAAAACTACTAATTAACATTTGCCTTTTAAAAGTATTTCAAGACAATAAGTTTGTAAATTTAAATTAATTAATTTTTAATTTCTGTTGCATAATTCTTTATTTGACAATTAGCAATTCTTATATTTTTATTTAAAGAAATTCACCTTTTCTTACGTCAAATAGTACTACGGTTTGTTTTAATTAGCAATATTTAAATGACTATATTCCTGCGATTTTTAATAAATTACTGTTTTTTTTATGTGAATGGTTTTTTTAAACATTATATTAGGGCTCTCAAGTTTATTATGATTTAATTGAAAATGCATCGGAATTTAATTCAAAGAAATAAACAATGCAAATACAACACGCAGATTTCTGAACAAAAGAGTAAATTTAATTAGAAATAAATGCAAAACATTTGATTAAAACAATAAGAAAATTAAAAATATTTTCTGAGTTACGCGTAAAAGTTACTCCAGCTATTCAATTAGGTGAAATAATTTTTTTTTGTTGTAGCGTTGTAACATAATACATTGAATAATAAGATAGCAGTTTGTAATTTAATTAAACAGTGGTACTTAAGTCTTCTCTTTGTTAAATTAAATTACGCGAAATTCAAAGAATCTGCTTTGTCAGTCTGTAGGATTTCAAGATGAACTTTTTAACTATTTTCTATTCGATTTAAGTGTATATGTGAAAGTGATCATCATTTAGGATTACGTTTCGTACTGAAATAATATTATGTCAGCATTTTAAAGAAATTGATCTGATTTTAAGTTGCATTACATTATTTTAAACGAGAAATTAGTTCGAAGAAAACATTAAGAAAAATTAGAATAAAAATTCTTATGCAGAAGTTAAATTAGCATGCATTCATTTTTTTATAATGGATTCTTGCCCATAATATGGCCAAAAAAGATGCTCATTATTTCAATGTTCATTATTTGAAATTATTATCATTATTTTAAAATTAATTATTGGCATTCTAATTTAACATGCATCAATATGAAATTTATTTCTTATTCGCGTTCCAGAAATAACTATGGCCTGATGGTCAATTGGCTATACTCTCTGACCATTGTTACCACAGGCTTCAGGTTCGAGTCCTGGCGGTGGCATGGAAGTTTGTTAGTGGTACAGAAACTATAGGTCCCGGTCTAATTAACCCAAAGTGTGCACAAAATGATCGTAGAGCTACAAACCATACCCAATCCAGAAGTAACATACACAGCTAGCTTGCAGGAAATCATAGATTAAATCCGATGGCGATATTCATTGCAGTTACTGCTTCCAGAAACGGAAACTCGATGGTTATTGCAACAAACTGTGCAATAACCATGGTGTTATTGCATCAAACTGTGTAAAGTGTTTCGCATTGATTGACAGGCTGCCTAGTGGTAGATTTCCGGATTTTCCCATGCAAATACGAGACAGTTACTGTTAAAAGTACACATGTATTGCAATCGATGGACAGTTAGGGACATACATAAATAAAACACAATGTGATAAATAACAACAACAACAAAATCTGAAATCTACATAGGAACACATAGTTTTGTTTACAGTGAATGTAACGTTTTATTTCATCGCAGTGCAAGTATTACATTCATCTAAACCTGCAACAGTGAATTAATAACAAGTAACTTAATATACTCAATTTAATTATAATTTTTATTTTGTAATATTCCACTTAAAAATTGTGTTAATATAGATTTTTTCCGAGTTTCATATATATACATAATTAAGTTATATTTTTATATTTTGAATCAATTTAATTTTAATTTTTATTTTGTAATATTCCAATTAGAAATTGTGTTAATATAGATTTTTTTTTTTTGGAGCATATATATATATATATATAGTGCGAAAAATGTCGTCTAAGACATTAAGAAAACCAAAAAGATATTAACAAATTAAGGATAGTTTCATTATAGGATACGAACTCTCAGTACAATAAAGCATATTATTTCTGATCTCTAAATAACTAAAGAATTGAATTTTGCTGTGATTTTCTTTTTTTTTCTCTCTCGGTGAGCCTGTATTCGAGTTATGCTTCCACAAACATCCCAAATTCCCATCTACAGATGATGAGAGGAGGACATTGTATTTCGAAAGTACTTTTAAGGGATAACGCCCATTATTTGATATCATTTGGGAAAATCTAAAAACTTCTACAAACCTGCTTGAATACCCACGGACACTTGCATGTGCTGTCGAAATTACTATTGAGACTTCTCGTTTTTGAAAGCAGCGACTGCAAAGAACGTCACCAATGGATTCTAACCTGAGTCCTTCTGATCCCCGTTTGTGCACGTTACCACAGAGCCATGAGGGCGTGATTTGGTCTAAATAATTTATGTGTTCATTAGAAATGTCTTATTATTTGTAAGCCCATACTTACAGAAAAAAAGTGAAGCAATTATAAGAAAAAAAAAGTAGATGTATGCCAAACTATACTTATTTTTTTGAATATTTCAAACACGCAAGTCATAGATTATCCAAAATTTAAGGGAATTCCTTTTTTTTTCTTTTAACAATCAAGTAAAATGCAGGGCAATATAAGTTTTTACTACTATTTTGATGCTTTCTAAGTTTTCCTGAGTAACACAATTCTGGATCCATTACCCCTGTCCTCCAGAAAGACATTTCTACTTATGTAATGATACTCATTATAAATATAATGATAATGTAATGTGATGGTATTATATTATGAATGCAAATGCATTTATACAAATGAAAATAGCATATTTACTTAATGAATGGACCTTTTCTATGCTACTTGTGCCTTGCTGAATTTACTATCATCATCAAAATAGCTGTCACCAGTGACATTTTCAACATTCCATAAACTACATGATAAGCTGATAAAAAAAAATTTCAACTTAATATACCCGTCGATATATTGATCTGTATTAAAGCTTAATTTCAGTGAAAGAAAAGTTTTACTTAAATATTTTCAGACCATAATCACTTTAAAAGAACTTCCAATATTGCTAACTTTCTATAGTTCTAAAAAAGAATTCAACTAGAACTTGAAACTCATTTGTTATAGACTTTTAGTCAAACTAATTTTCATCTTGCTTCTTTTTTTCTTTCATTTATATTTATTTGCACTGCCATTTTCAAATCCTATTCAATGTAACCACTGATATAATCACGAAGAAAGAGTTTATGTAACAAAGAAGAAAGCACTTCGGAAACAAGATAGCATTGAAATTCCCCTGCAAATGAGATTTTCTTTTCCCTTTTAACACATATCACGCAAATTGCAGGACAATGCAAGCTTTTACTACTACTTTGAGTCTTTCTAAGTTTTTTTAACTAGCATTATTCTGGATCAATTGCCCCTGTCTTACAGAAAGGCATTTCCATTTGTGAATGTAACGTTATTCTATTATGAATTTAAAGGCATTTAATTTGTACTAATGAAATAGTCTTCCTACTTATGATTGGAATAATATTTTTACTTAATGAATCGAACTTTTAGGGCAGCTTGTGTCTTGCTGAATTTGATATCATCATCAAAATAACTGCCTCTAATGATAGCAAATTGGCTGGTGTTCTGGCCGTTGACTTCAAATTTCGAATCCTTGATGTAGCATGGATGTTTGTTAGTAGTTGGGAATCCAAGCTAAACTGTAGGTCCCGGGCTAATTAGCCTAAAGTGAGCACAAAATGACCGTAGAGCGACAAATCAAACAAAATTAAAGCATGTCACCAGTGACATTTTCATCATTCCATAAATTACATGATATGCTAGTAAGGAAAAAGTTTCAATTTAATACACCCTTCGATCTGTATTAAAGCCTAATTTCTGTGAAAGAAAAGTTTTACTTAAATACTTTCAGACCATAATCACTTTAAAAGTACTTCCTATATTGCTGACAAAAAAAAAAAAAAAAAAATTCAACTAAAACTTTGAGCACATTTACTGTAGACTTTTACTCAAACTAGTTTTCATCTTGCTTCTTTTTTTTTTTTCACCTTATATTTATGTATGCTACCATTTTCAAATCCTGTTCCGTGTAACCACTGGTATATTTTATGTAACAAAGAAGAAAGCATTTCGGAAACAAGTTATCAATGAGATTTTGCAAGTAAGATTTTTTCGTGCAATTTTTGTCATGCTGAATTTGTTATTACCATCAAAATAACTGTCTCCAGTGATGTCAAATTGGCTAGTGTTATGGCCGTTGGTGCCACAGACTTCAATTTCGAATCCTTGTTGCAGCATGGATGTTTGCTAGTGGTTGGGAATCCACATTACTGCAGGTCGCGGTCTAATTAGCCTAAAATGATTATGTTTTCTTTCACTTCAAAATGACAGTAGATCGACAAACCAAACCAAACAAAACCAAAGCAAGTCACCAGTGACATTTTTACCATTCCATCAATTATATGATATGCAATTAAGGGAAAAGTTTCAATTTTTTAATTTTTATTAAATTTTTTTTTTTTTTTAATCAGATCGACGGATGTCGATCTGTATTAAAATCTAATTTCTGTGAAAGAAAAGTTTTACTTAAATATTTTCAGACCATAATCACTTTAAAAGTACTTCCTATATTGCTAACAAAAAAAAAAAAAAAAAAAAAAAAAAAATTCAACTAAAACTTTGAACACATTTGCTGTAGACTTTTACTCAAACTAGTTTTCATCCTACTTCTTATTTTTTTTTTTTTTTTTTTTGCCCATCTTATATTTATTTGTGCTACCATTTTCAAATACTGTTCCGTGTAACCACTGGTATAATCTCCCAGAAAGAGTTTATGTAACAAAGAAGAAAGCATTTCGGAAACAAGGTAGCATTGAAATTCCGCAGCAAATGAGATTTTCCACTGAAAAGCACCAAAAACAAAGTCTTTCCTTCTTGAAAACAAAGGAGTAAAAAAAAAAAAAAAAAGTTGCTTTTTCCTGATCGTTTCCTTCAAAGCGTGATTTCCGTTTCCTTCATGCAATCATGAAATCGTCAGTGCAAAAAAAAAAAAAAAAAAAAAAAAAAAAAAGAAGAGGAAGAAATGGAAGAAATAGTTTTACATTGGCAAGGAATCTAAATAGTCAATTTCTAAACTATGGAAGTTATATTACTTTTGGCTCAAAGAAACACCGAAAAATCATTATTCATTGTGCTTTTGAGTAGTTCCTTCCCTTTTAAAACGATTTCCGGTGTCGTACAGTTTCCATCAATAACGTGGAGAGGTAGGGAGTTCCATGGAATCTTGCGGTGTAGTACGATATATTCTCAATAATTCTCTTAAAAGCAATCAAAAGGCATGGGTTTGATATTCCTCAGCATTTGTTTTCTATCAGCAGTTTCAGAAACACCTGGTGGATATATTAATCAAGAAGATTCATTGTTGTGTTGGAGGGAGAATATTTATAATGTTGCCTTAAAAAAAATTTGAGATTTTAAAATTTAAAAACAAAACCGTCACTTAAAAGTAAACAGTAAATAAAGTGAAGAAAAATAGTTAATATAAAAATTATTTTATAAGCTTTTTGGGATTAAAATCATATTTATCTCAATTAAAAAAATTTTTTTTTTTTTCATTTTTTTCTCTTATTTCTTATTTGTGGTGAAATGGGTAAGATATCATGTGAAAAGTTCTATTCTCATTTTTTTTTTTTGTTTTGTTTTTGTTAATTTTTTTTGCTTTAAACAAAATTACTAATCCACTAATTTTAGATAATTTACTATTATCTAAAAATTAGTGGAGAAGTAATTTAAAAGTTTATCGGAGTAAAGTTGTTTTTTTTTCACTTTATTAGATTTATGTGTATTTAAAAAGGAATTATTTTTCATAGTTTGTATTTATTAATGAAAAGTACAGAAATGATTACTCAAAAATAAATAATTTATGTAGTCTTATATTTTTATATATATGCTAATGAATGTTTAGTAATGATTTCAAATAAAAATGAAATTATTGAAATTTTTTTTTCAAAATGTGTTTTGGTAATTAATATTGCTTTAAAACTGTGACCTTCAACTGTGTTTTTCGCTCGTCCAAAACTTATTCATAAGAGAAAAGATCTGTGGAAGCATTAGCGCGAGGCAAACATAAACATAAAATGTATTCAATAATTTTACAATGATTCATGTAACTTGTGGGTCCGGTTTAGAATAGCCCCACTATAGTGCATGCATGTCGTTTAAAAAGGGTACCAAGCACTAAGGGTATAATCGGGGATGAAATCAGACTTCTTTGGGTGTCCCCTGTCTTAGTGCGCAAGGTCATCTTCGCAAGGATAAAAAGAAACTGTATTCTTTACCAATTATCGTTACCACAAGTTCATAGACTTGGTCTAGATGTTGCTGTCTACCAAGTGGGATAAAAATACAACAAACAACACAAAGATTCATATAATTCAAATTATTCATCTATTCACGTGAGTGTATTTGAACAATGCCATTGACGACTTTTGATAGAAATATTTCCAGCAGTTTTATTCAGTAACTTTTTTCAGGTTAAGGAAATTAGAAATAAATGAATACGCATGAAACACTTCTTTATCCTGGTTATAATTAATTCAATGAGTCCAATAGACTTTTTTTTTTTACATTTCATTCAATGCATCCAATACACTTTAGTATTTTTGTTTTTAAAAATTAATCTATTCAAACATTTATAATTCTTAAAGTATACTTCCCCAAATATTCTTTGCTTATTTTATAGAATTTAACAGCTGCAGTCTTCATATATTCTTTGTTGACACTGCTACCGTCACTTTTTGACATTTTGAGTGAGAAATTTGCAGGATTCTGACCAACTTACATATGCATTCTGATAGACTCATATTCTCATTCTCATCGGAATTATTTTTGGACTGTCGGACTTATTTTTATTTTTTGTGCTTTTTAAAAATTGTTTTATGCTCTTTATAAAAATGAGACATTTTAGCGTCAAGAAGCTGTGCTTGGGGATATCGTGATAAGCTATCTAAAAACGGGCCTGTTTGTTCAAACCTGGCATATGGTCACTATATACATACAAACAGCTCACTTAATATAATGAAGGGAGGGGATTGTCTTTTGAGAGGAATTTTAGAGGTAACGTCCTCTCTTTTAAGTGCCAAAAGAAAAAAAAAAAGCTGAATACACCAAGCAGCCTGAATATCAATGCGAGTATCTTATACCTGTCTAAATTGACATTTCCGATCTGTTTGCATGCTAGCTAGCTTCAGATTACTGTTGTTCCACGAGTTGAGCACACAACATCGTCAATGAAATTTATTGCTTTAAGGAAGGAGACTAGATGGCAACTAGAGAGAACGTGACATTATTTATTGACAATCACTGCATCATTCAACGACAATAGTCGTTGTTTTCGAAGTCGAGTTACCCAAGGTACATCATGGAGAATCTGATACAGAGCATTCACATTTTGTTACCTTAATTTTGAACAAACATCTCCATAGCTATCACATAGGCCATCATGAACTCGGTTTCTTTAATTTTTAAATTCATTAAGTTATTCACCAAGTCACTATGGTCTCCTCAGAAATATATTAATTTTTTACTCTTCCCATTATATAATAGGTGGAATTTGATTTCTGATGTAAATAAAAAGTTTATTTCTAGTAAAAGGAACAAATCAGTAAAAAAAAAAAAAAAAAAAAAAAATTAAATAAATAAACAGGCTTATAGGTTATACCAAAACCATGACACAAATTGTTAAATTTTTTTTTTTTTAAAGAACTATCTGATAGATTTAACAATCATCAATAAATCCACCAAATAATTATCAGATATTATTTTGAATTACTATTCTTATATAAACGGATAAGTAATATAAAGTAAACTAGTTTATAAATGAAATCCCTTAATCAGGTAAATTTCATCAAAAGAACAATATTATTCATTTTATTAATATCTATTATTAACTGATTGCATATTAGAATTTTTAAATAGAATTGAGTTAACCATAAAAACAATAGTAAGATATATTAAATAATGCTCGACTAATTAAATTTTTCTTCTAATGAATTAGACTGTATAAAAATATTCTTTTTTGTTTCTTAATATTTACTTCTTTAATAAAACTTTTTTAAATTTAATTAAAATGAATTATTTTATAAAAATAAAAAATAAATATCAGAAGAAACTTGAAAGAATAATTAAAATACTTTTTTTTGAGGGAATATTTTATCACAACGAAATATTTCATAATTTCCTTTTTCACATACAATGTTCTTAATTCATTACAAAAGACACACTGTTTATTAATTAAACATAAATATTTAAATTGAAAACAGCCATAAGTGAAAGATCCTCTTTAGTTTTTTATTTTCTAAATTTGCATTAGAATTTTTAACCCAAAAATCTTATAGTAATTAATAATTCTCATAGATGGCGCTGTAGTGAAATGTTGCGGGATTAAAATGCGTGTTGTACAGTAGTTTTGCTTCATTTTGAATTTGTAATCAACAATTCTTTTTTAAAATATCCTTTCAAAAAATATTCCAAAAATAAAAGATTATTTAAATTATCCATTAATTGGCGAAGCTTAAAAGAGAAAAGAATAAAAGTAAATATTTCGTTTCTAAATAGCAGATAATTATTTTTATAATATAAATTAAATAATTAGCTAATTACATTTTTAACTACAGGATATAAATATTAAAATAAAAAAATATTAAAAAATATAAGGCTTATAAAGACTTAAATAATGACTTTTTATAAAACTGGTTTTCTCAAAATTGATACTTCTGCTGTTTAATGAAAATGACCACATTAAATAAATACAATATTGAAAAATTATATGATTATGAACATTATGATCCATTATACAAGACATTGATACAAATCAGCTAGGGGATTTGCAGCACACCAAAGTACGTGGTACAAGTTTACACAAATTAATTGATGGATTTACAATACATTAAAGTACATTGTACACAACTGGACAAGGTAAGGTTCTAAGGTACCATTTTAATAGCAGATTAGTAGTATTACTTTCTAAGTTTGCAGATAGAAGGAGCTAAGTGTTTCACGTCAACGTCTGAATGAGATGTCTTTCATTGTTGATCATCATTTTTTCTATTTCTGCCAAGATCACCAGACTTTTCACCCTTAGAATTCAGTATAAGGGGTTTTAAAAGTACAGAAGTGTCCTTAATATGTTAAATCATATTTTAATTATATATATATATTATATATATATAATGTTTCAATAATATTAAAAATGTACTTAACAATGCATTTTTATGCTATTGTAAAACATTTCACAGGACTTTAATACTTAAATAATGTATCATTGTATAAAATTAAGATTATAATTAAAATATCAACAAAAACATTCTTTCTACCGATGTTTACACTTCGAAGCCTAGCTTGTTTACAATATGAACACCGTTTCACTAGTCAACATATTAATACTTTGAAGAAAGATATTGGAAATTTAGGTCATTTGCAGAGATGACTACCATTAATATATTAACCATTTTTTGTAAACAGTATTTTAAATATTTTTCTTTCTATTAATGTTATTTAATTTTTATTAAATATTTACAAAAAATATGCGGGTATTTAAGCTATATACTTTTCACTGCATAACAATATCATAAAATATTTAATGTATTATACTAGTCTTATCAGCAGAATAGACGGATACCGATTCTACAAAAAAAAAAAAAATGTTTTTTCTCATATTAATGTTTTACGACTATTTAATGACATTTTTATTTTTTAAAGTATAGCCTGGTATATTACTAACCATTAAGAAACTACAAAATATTTGTTTCTACATATAATTTTCGTACGCTTAAACATTTTTTAAGGATATTTGAAAACAAAATAAAACCTATCGAATACTTAGTCCACTTAAAACAGGACTGCTATAATTTAGTATATTTTAACTGAACAATAACATATTAATTATTCAACTTTATGATTGTTCAATTGTTATACTTGCTGTATTAAAATCAAGTTAAACCGAAAATACAGCATTGATCAATAGTAAAAAAAAAGAATTAATCAATATGCCATTTTAATGGTAAGAAAGATAACAATTAAAGTGCGTTTAGTTACTATAGCAACTGTGATAGTTAAAATGTAAATAAAATGTCGATTTTAGATTTGGTAATGCTAATTTTTTTCTAATGTTTCATTATCCTTAAATATAGACATATAAAAACGATTAGGATAAAATGGATATAAACTATAGAAGAATAATAGTTGCAATTTTTTAGAAAATACTGTATGTTTCATCAACATTGAAAATATTACATCAGCAAGATGTTAGCATAAATTGCAAATATAAATTATAAAATTATTTGTTTTTAACACGTAATATTGCTATGTTTCTTCAATCTCATTAAGAATTTAATTTTTTTTTTGAATTGTTTTAAAACTAATACAAACAATAAACTTTCAACTCCTAAATTAAAATATCATTTTTTAAACTGTATGAAATTTTTATTGTTATGCTTTTTCCGTTACAATTTGAGTTATTTAATTGTAAAATGTTTATTTTTAAAAATATAAAAAAATATTGATTATAAATTTTTCTATATAAACAATATTAAAAAAAAAAACCTTACTTATTTCCATTATCAACACTAAATTATCATCCCACCATTATATTAACTAATCACCACTAAATATTATCAATATCATTACAAAATATTATCATCATCAGGGCTAAATATTATCATAATCGTAATTAAATACAAAAAATGACGTGTTTTTATTTGAAAAAATAGGAATTTTCTGTTTTCTGAATAACTTTAATTAATTATTTTTATTTTCTGTGAGAGAAATATAACAATATAAAAAGGAAAGTTTACTGACAAGCCATTTTCAAAAAGTTTCTCTTTTTATTTAATGAGAAAGTCGATTATTTTTATGAAATCTTAGGAAAAAAAAAAACTATATTTACATGCCCAGCAAGACTTTGTACATGGGAATATTTCAAGCGAAATTTACCCCTGACCAGAAAATTTTAAGGCTTCTAAATCAGAATTTAAAGATTTCGTGTTGTGTTACATTGTATAATACTTTTATTATTTTATTTCTTACTTATATATTTAAAATCATTTTAAGAAGTCATTTTTTATTTCTGAGAGAAAAACACCCAGCCCATAATGATTCAGATATGATTTATTTATTTATAGTCTCTTAATTATTTATCTTTTACCATTTAAAAAGGAAGATTCGGAGATTGAAATGGATTTCACTTATTTGGAGATTGGTTATGATCATTATTAGAAGAAAAGAATGATCTTCATTGATATAATTTATCACAACTGTTATTTTTTTTTTTTTTTATCAAAGATGAGATATTTTGTCATCGTTCATCCATTCAGATAAAAGAACTGTGAAAGATTTAGCCCCACAGAAGGTTGCTAAAGGAAGAATATTGCTTTCCTGGAGAAGTTTCAGAAGTAACTGTTCTAGTAAGTCATTTTTATGTACTAATTAAAAAAACTAACTATGAATGTCAGACTAATGGTATACAATTTGTTACAATAGACTCTTTTGGCTTTTTAAAGTGTGACTTAAGTGTAATAGTCCACATCATAATGATCATAATCGTCGCAGTAGTGTGAATTTTGTTAATTAATGTTGTTTGTATTGACCATCGTTGGATCACTTGTTTTACTTATGTATAGCATGAATAGCCCATAAATGTGTGCTGAGGGGTGGACGCTGTCTTCTGGGAGGATTTTTTAGGGATAACTAACAGTATAAACGGAACTATTGAACGGGAGAAAATTCAAGAATCTTCCACTATCCAACTTGTTTATCGATGCTAGACACTTCACCCACATTTTCGCAAACGCCATGTCTTTGTTTCTGTAAGCCACCATTTTCTTGTTTCTGTACTATCTCTGAGTAAGGAGTGATTGCAATGGATTGCACCAGTGGATTTGAACCTGAGATAAACTAGCTGTGCATATTACCACTGGTACACGAATCTAACTTTTAACTGTTATTATATTATGATTTACAAAGAGTGACATTCCATTCCATTCTCAATGTTTGCTTCATTTGATATTCAGATTCTGCTTCAACTTATTGAATGTTTATATTACTGACGAAAATAAAAAATGCTTAATAATAACATGTTGAACTTTGTTTGACCACACTTCATCTTTTTCCAATTAAAGAAAAAAACGCCAGATCTTTTCATAACACCAAAACAGATACAGAAAGCAATCCCACATGCCCGCACGTCAAGCAAGACGGTGTGATTTCAGTCAACATCATCTGGATCATAACTGTAGTAGCAGTGAGAATTATTATATTTATTGTTGTTTGTATTTACCATCATTGGATCACATGTTTTAGTTATATATACCACAAACAGTCCCCGGACGTGTGTTGAGGAAGGGCGTTGCCTTCGGGGAGAATTTTTAGGAATAACTACCGGCATTTGCCTGTTGTACTGGAGAAAATTTGGGATCCACTGTCCAGCCTGTCCACTATCCAGCCTGTTTATGAATGCAAGAAGCTTCATACCTCATTTTCACAAACGCCAAGCCTTTGTTTTTGTAAGCCGCCATCTTCTTGTCTCCATACTTAGAAAGCAGTGACTGCAATGTATTTCACTAGTGGATTTGAACTTGAGACAAACTAAAGACACGAATTTGACATTTAACTATTATTGTATTACAATTTATAAGAGCGAGAAGACATTCCATTGTCTTCATTAATTCTCAACATTTGCTTCGTTTGATATTCAGATTCTACTTCCATCTTATTGAATGTTTATATTTCTGACGAAAATAAAAATATGCGTAACTTCGTCTGACAACACTTCATCTTTTCCAGTCAAAGAAAAAAATCGCCATATCTTGACATAATACCAAAACCAATACAGACCCTCATACACGGAAGTAACATACGCGTAATTTTCTCACGACCAGTTGCCAGGAAAACCCTACTGGCACTTAATACCGGATTATCGGAAAATCTACTTGAAGGGAACACATTTTTTTCAAAACGCCATGACTTCTTCTGTAAGCCGCCATCTTCTTACTTCTGTACTATCTCTTAGTAAGTGATTGCAATGAATTGCACCAATGGATTTGAACCTGAGATACGCTTGCTGTGCATATTACCAATGACATGAATCAGACTTTCAACTGTTATTGAACTATAATTTATTAGAAGGTTTGACATTTTATTGTCTTCCTTAATTCTCAACATTTGATATTTCCGACTTCCAACTTAATATAATATTCTACTTAACAACTTGATATTAATATTCATCTTATTGAATGTTTATATTTGTGAAAAAATAAAAAAAACTAGTAATAATGTATGCTGAACTTCGTCTGACAACACTTCATCTCTTCCAGTTAAAGAAAAAAACGCCATATCTTGACATAATACCAAAACCAATACATACAGCAGGACCACATGCTCGCACGTCAAGCAAGACCTCATACACGGAAGTAACCCGCGTTCTCGACCAGCTTGCCAGGAAAACCCTACTGGCACTAATACCGGATTATCGGAAAATCTACTTGAAGGGGGGCACTTATTACGAACTAATCGTCTTAGGCGTTCACTCAACTACGTGCCCGGGAGAGCTTTATTTCATTAAGTTGCGTCAAAGGCTACGCTGGAGATAAATTAACTGGTGTCATACACGAGGGCTTTTCGACCAGGCTCAACGGGTTAAGAAAGCAGTGGGGAAGGGGTGGCTGCCTCACATGCTTGATTCTAATTGGTTGGGTTAGTTTGATACACACCGCGGAATTCGATTAATCTGCTCCGTTCTCGGGAAAATTTGGATGGAACGTTGGGGAACGGGGAAGGGAATTAAGTTTTAATGTTTGAAAAGGGAGCCAGGACTTAAAAGGTTTCTTTTTGTTTCGTAAATTAGATCTGGATGAAAATGTTTATCAAGTTATACTTCGTCAGACTAATGGTGACGTGAGCAGCTACATTGCAGGGGAACTAAGGTTCGAATCTGCTTTTGGCGTCCGCTTTCAGAAATGAATAGTTTCGATTTAGGTTGTGGTGATGTATAAGTGTCTCTCATCGATAATCAGGCTATATAACTGAATTTTTCTGGGTTTTCTCCCAAAACGACGTGAAATATTAGGCAGTTACCCTTTAAAGTCCTCTCTTTAGGTACTGCCCATTTTCATTGTTCACGGGCTGGAATACACAAGAGGAACACGAAACCTGAAAATATTTAATAAAAAAATATGTTTTGTAACATATGATTTCAATATTTTAGGGTGTTAATATTTCTAAATCGAAATAAACTCCTGTTTTCTTGATAAAATAAATTTGGAAATTTTTTCCTTTGGATGCTGTTTGACGTATTACGTAATACATGACTTCAAAATGTTAGAGGATCCACGCGTGGTTTAATTGTAATACATGTCAGCTAATATTTGAACGGTGTTTGATTTCTGTATGGTGACTTATATTATGGGCCTGATAGCCGAGTGGCTAGCGCTCTGGCGGTCGGGGCCACAGGTATCCTGTTCGAGTCGGGTCGATGTTTGTAGTGGTTCGGAATCCACTTTAAACTGTAGGTCCCAACCTAATATCGCTGTAGATCGTGGGGCTGTCAACCCTATCCTGTAAAAAGAAAACATATCCTGTCTCGAAATCTGCCAGCAAGCAGACGGCCTTGAGCCACCATGGGGCTATTGCGCCAATGATGATGATGACATTGTCATTGTTTTCATATAGTCATTGTTTTCTGAAATGGAGCGATTGGATGGTGATTGTCAGCAGTCAGGCTGATCAATAGGAGTTATCCTGGTTTCTTTGACATCACACGCAAATGCAAGGTAGTTAACGTCGAAAATTCCTCATGGAAAGCAAAGAGGTTTTCTATCCGTAAGAGAGTGCATAAATGATTTATATGGAATATAAAATTCTTCGTTCTAAAAAAAGAAACGACAAGCTATTTTTTATGTTACGAGTATCATATTACGGTTCCTGATGACGGGTTCTTATGGCGAATACCCCAGATAAAAGTGTCAAATATTCCAGAGCATCACCAATATTCTTAAGCAATTCATAGTCAATTGATTAGGCAATTCATTTTCTGTACAGGAATTTGATTCAAACCTCAAAGAATATTTGTTTTCGATTAGAAATAAAATATATATTTTATATATTTTTAAAATATATATTCTCCAATATTTCATTGTTTAATCTATAACAAGTTATAATCCAAATAAACGAAAACGGGCGAAATAATTTTTGAAACGGGATTTAAATTTAATGACAATATAGTAAATTAGGATTTTTATAATAATAAGATAACAATAATTCATAGTACAAAATTTAAGATGATATTTAATCTTAAATAATGATTGTTAAGTTATTTAAATAAATAAGATTTACTAAATGAAATATTAGATTTGGCATTAACTTTTCACTTCTAAAAATCTTAACATTTGTATAGATTTTTGTTTCGCTTTTCTCAATAATAAAATGAGTTAGAAAATGTTCAACAAATATATAACGAAAATATAGTAAATTTGATGAAAAAAAATTATTTCTCCAATTTTTTTATTTCGCTTGTTTTTTTCGCAAAACTGACGAAAGCAGATGTTCAAAGTTTGAGTGGGGACTGGCAAAGTAACTGACGCTTAAAAATCATTTGAAGTTGTTTACATGTTTTATAAAGTAGAAACTGTCATTGTCGCGATGAGAGCTGTCTGGTTATTTCGTCGAGTTTCTGAATTCAAAGACCTCAAAGTCAAGTCATTGTAGCAATTTACTTGCACGGAAAAAAAAAGGCTCTCATTAAATTTTGAATATTAAATACCTTCATAAAATCTTTTTCACATTATATAAAATAATATTCATTTTTGACCCTCCATCAAAAACTAACACAAGCGTTTTTATACTCCTTTATGTAGATTTAGCACGTTAAATGTATAAAAGAAAAATATTTAAAAAAATCTTAAATTGCAAGAATCTGTCTGTTTTACAGAAAAAACAGGTTCGTTTAAAAGCAAATGATATTTAATGTTGCATTTAAGTTGTTGTAATATCATAAACATAAAACGAAACAAAAAAGGAGCAGTAACTAATCAGAAATAATTGATAATATGTGAGAATAGGGGCCGTTGGGTTTGACATCAAAACATTTTTTTCAAAGTGTGCCAAATAACGGGTTGCGATTGTGTAATGAATTGAAAACAGTACAAGAAACTCGAATTACCACATTTGGCAACTTATCGCCCAGTTGGAGCCCCAAAAAGTTGCCAAATCCTAATGGTCCCTATTATACGATTTGGCCAATGATATTGAACACATAACGGAACACCATTTAGTTGAATCAGTGTTATTCTTTCTTGTACTACAACATAAAACACACAATGTCACTAGGTATATTTGAGTTGACACTTTTTACATATTATTTTAGTTATATGAAGGAATATCATGACCAGTAGACTTATGTGTCCATACCAGACATAGACACTGCAATTGTTCGACACTGTATGACTTGCTTTGAACTGAGTTCAGCAACCTAACGGGACAATATCAGGTTTGGTGAAAACTTTATAAAGGTATTTTCCGACATAAAGAGACATGATGGCAACTGTGACAAAAAAGAGATTGGTATCAATTGTAGGGCAGCCTGATGGGAACTTTCGGGTTTTTCTCCCATACGACACGAAAATGAGGGGCAAAAATTTTCCGGGAAGCCCCTGTCCCTTAATCGCCCATCAGTGGGCTGTTCATGGGGTATATAATGCCCACCGATGTTGCACACACGTAAAAGAACAATTTAATAGCATATGTCGAGTTAGTAATCGAACTCCCCATGTTGAATTACTAATCGAAGTCCCACAATTAAATTGCTAATCGAACTCCCCATGTTGAATTACTAATCGAACTCTCCATGTTGAATTACTAATCAAAGTCCCTCAGTTGAGTTACTAATCGAACTCCCTCAGTTGAGTTACTAATCGAAGTCCCACAATTGAGTTACTAATCGAACTCCCTCAATTTACTAATCGTCCCACAATTGAGTTACTAATCGGACTCCCTCAGTTGAGTTACTAATCGAACTCTCCATGTTGAATTACTAATCAAAGTCCCTCAGTTGAGTTACTAATCGAACTCCCTCAGTTGAACTAATCGAAGTCCCTCAGTTGAGTTACTAATCGAACTCCCTCAGTTGAGTTACTAATCGAAGTCCCACAATTGAGTTACTAATCGAAGTCCCTCAGTTGATTTATTAATCAAAGTCCCTCAGTTGAGTTACTAATCAAAGTCCCGCATTTGAGTTATTAATCGAAGTCACGCAACTGAGTCCAAACTCAGTTGAGTTACTAATCGAAGTCCCACAATTGAGTTACTTATCAAACTTCCCCCAATCTTCCTTTGGTCTAATTGTTGAGGCCGCTTTGGCAAATAAACTAAATAAGACACCAAAGTTTTTCTGCGTAACTTAAATATTTATTTGTCGTTTTAATTTAAGTGAAATATAAAATTGAAATAACAGAAGAAAAAAAAATCTCAATAATTTTATCTTCGACTTTATAGTATAATGACTAAATCCTATTTATTACAAATTTTTTTTTCTCTAAAAACCATTTAAAAGAAATTTCTTATGCTACATTTCATGGCTGGAAGACACATCGTGCATTAACTGTTAAAATAAAAACTATTTTCACGGAACAATTCATGGGGGAATCATTATGGAGGTAAAGATTTAATTCTAAATTTATTGTTGGTAGTTTAAATGAATATTAATTAGTTTTATCATCGTTTACTTACAATGCTTGTTGCAGTAAAAGGATGAGCTAAAAATTTTTCTGCTCGGCACAGGACACATAAAATAAAAATTTGTGACAATATATATTCATTATAATAAAAGCCCCAATATTTTAAACACGCATTAAACAACATACTCACTCGATGGTTCTATTAGATGAAAAAATTAAGGAGCAGTTAAGCTAAAAGGATTTAAAATCGAGAAAAACTTTTCGTAAGTGCTACCATTTTTAGTTTTATACGCAGTGAAGTTAATCCTGTTAAGTTTTTCTAGGTGAACAACTTCTTCTAAATAGTATTACGATGTACTTGTTCAGGATGGGCGAAGCAGAGGCAGCTAAGTTTTCCAATGTCTAACTACATTTTTAAACACTGTGCTCCAGAAATCAACTTAAATCACTGTTCTTTTTTTTTCCTTCAGAGATAAAGTTTTGGGTTTAATAAACTAAAATCTTTATAGTTTCTTTTTAATTGAAGTCTTAAGGAACTTAGGAGTGTATTCTTCTTCTATCAGTGTCTTAAAGAACTCCTTACAAATAGGAACCTTTTTTAGATCTACGTTAAATTTCTTCATTCTTTAATGAAGATTACTATTTTTAAATATGTTGCACACAGCTCACAAAAACAAGCCTAACTCATGAATTAACGGTAAAGCATGCAGCAAAGGTATGGGGATTTGGATTTGTTTGGTTTGGTTTGTCTCTCTACTGTCATTTTTTGCACACTTTGTGATAATTAGACCGGGATCTACAGTTGAACTTAAATTTCGAGCCACTAACAAACATCCATATCTCCATATCTTCTATGGCCACCGCCAGGATTATTATCTGAAGCCCGTGGTACCAAAGATCAGAGTGCGAGCCAATCTGCCTACTGGCAGATTTCGAGACAGGAGATGTTTTACTTTTTATTTATTACATGATAAAAATTAATATTTATGTGCATAACAAACAATCGCTTATGAATAATTTATTTGCGATGTATTATCAGCATTATCAAAATTGCAAAAAAATTTACTGGAGTAAAACAAAATGGCCATTTGTAAAAATTAGAAGGCTTGTCATAGTTGTCAGCTTAATTAGAATGTGAACTTGTTTAAGAGGTAAAAAAAGGCAAATCGCACTAATTCCGAATGATTTATGATTTCCTTTCGATCAAATTTATATCCGGGAAAGTTACCACTTTTCACACTCTATTAAAAAGACAAGATTAGCAGATTCAACGTTATTTAGGATGCCCCACCAGATATGTTTTATTTGTTGAACACTGATTGGTTTCATGTTTCACTGAAGAATACAATTAGGAACGTTAAGAACAGCTCATCGAAGTGCTGATAAGGGAAAACAGTGCTATAATATTTAAGGATAACTGCCCGCATGTACATGGGAGAAAACTCGGAAAATTTCCACCAGTCAGGTTGATCATCAAAGCCGAAGTTATCACACTTTGCTATAATCGACTTCGAGTCTCTTCGTTTCTAAAAACAGTGTTTCTAACAGATTTGGAACTTTAGTTTTCCTACACATTAGATACATGCAATACCACTAGTCCATGGATTCGAATAATCATACCTAAATAATCATACTAGTAATCTACTGTCTAGTAATCTACTGTCTGAATAATCTAGAGTTTCATACTAGTCTCCATTTGATAACTGGGACATACCAAGAATCAACCTTCTCCTCAAAGGTTTCAGATTCGAATCCTGGCGGTTTGCATGGAGTGGTGAGTGATTCGGAATCCCCTTTAAATTGCAGGTCCCGTTCTAATTAGCCCAAAGGGTGCATAAAATGACCATAGAACTACAAACCAAACCAAACCAAACCTCCTCCTCAAATACTCAAAAAAGGACATTCTGGCCTGCGGATTTATCGCGTCCAAAGACACTGAAACTTGCAGTTCAGTTTCATGTATCTTTTTTCAAATCGAGCCATTCAATTTAAGCTTAGAAACCCAGCGAAATAATAAATCAGGTATTTGCTACTTCGAATGTGATTATATTGTTTTTAACTGAATTTAACTAGTTTTGACTATTTTAGTTAGCGAATACATAAGTTAGTATTGCTATTTTTTGTGTCTTTTGCAACTATACATATATTTTATACTAAAATTAAAAATCATATTGAAAGCATTGTTTTAAAAATACATATAGGTCTAAAAGTTCTGCAAAAGTCGAATTTCAAAGGATTCATTTATAACATAGTTGTATACGATCTTTTCCTTTGTATTCTCAATTTAATTTAACATTTAACAAAATACTGAAAATATGTAATGCATTTTAGAAACAGTTTTATTAAGATATTGTTCAAATAGCTTGAAATTCACGCAAAAAATAAAAAAAAACATAATACCGTGGCATTGTTATTCGTATAAAGGGATTAGTTCGCTGAAACGAAGATAATATTATTTGTGCTTGACATTGTCTATTCGCGTTTCTCCCACAGACAATAGCTCAGGTAATTTTATATTCAAAATTCAAATTCCATTTTATTATATCAGTGTAACACATTTATATTTACGTTGGATTACGTTTGAAGCCAAAAATATTCCTGATGTTGAAATATAAATACAATTATTTTTTTTTTCGTACATATCAAAAATAATTATTTTGTATATCGTTTTAGTTGTTGTTGTTCATTTAAATTTAATAAGAAAAAGTTACTTATTCTTATTGAATAATATTTCAATTTAATCTGTTTTTACAAGGATAATAAAAAGGAATACCACTTTATGTTTATGAATTGGTACTCCATTATTCCTTTATTATTTTTATTTATCAAGATATTTGATAACTGGGAAGAATAAATTTGTATTATTATACTTATTAAATAACAAATATTTCTATTTACTAAAACTATTTAAATCTTCTATAAAAACTAATTAATAATTTCGAATGATAAAGAATACATTTCATTTGTTTCAGAAACATGGTTAAATCATATATTTACTACAATTTATAATATTGTAACATAAATCATATATGTTAAAACACATTTTTCTTTCCATTTAAGACAAAAATGTTTTAATTATCTTATATTTCCATGTATAAGACAATAATTTTTTAGTCTTTTTAAAGCTAAATTACGGGCACTGGCTTATATACGTTATAAATTGTCAAATATCACTAAATATAACACATTTTTAATTATTTAGTTTATATTCCTTAAGTTTATGAAAAAAATTAATTCAAATGAGTTATTTTATTTTGGATAGGACATATATTGCTGGTTTGTTTCGTCGTCGCCAAAACGAAAAACCTGATAGCTAATTTTGGCGAACTGTGCATTTATGAAGAAATATCGAGCAATCATAATGTTGAATTTTCAGTAAGCATGATAGTTTGTAGTTTGAAATTTGCCGTATAAGCTTAGCTCAGATATCACAAACCGTATACAAGATAACAACTGAATGTAAATAATGTGTTAGCTTTTAGATTGGGTTACCACAGTTATAACTATCGTTTATCATTTTACTTTACAGAGATTTTGTTGGAAAATATTCCTCCCGTTTTACCTGCTTGGCAACATTTTCTCCTTCAGGGAAACAGGTTTGTTACAGGAATATTTTCTTTTTATTTCGGCCTATATACGGGTTTGGAACTTTGGGTAAAATTTTGAAGGAAAAATGTACCCTCTGTTTATATACCGATCGGCATATATTCGGAAATATATGATATGTATTCCCGTGAAATAAATGTAATTACACTAAAATTCAAACAAAATATATACTTGTTTAATTGAAATAATATTATTTATAGAGTGTAGACTTAATTAGATAGTATTAAAAGCACATTAATTTATGAAAAACATAATGTTACAAATTTTAAAGTGAAGAGGAGATAATTCTACTTATAGAAATGTAAACAAATTTTTAATTTAATTTCTTCTTTGTAGGTTTAGAGTAGATAATTCCGTAGAAACCTTAACTTCTTGTCATTAAAAAGAGTTGATGAATGATGAAGGGGGAGGGGGCAAACTGGGGTTATACAAACTGGGACAAATAGCAAAATAGGGGCCGTTTGGATTTGGCAACTTTTTCATGGAGTCGCCAAATGTGGTAACCCGAGGTTCTTGCACTGTTTTTCAATTCACCTCACTTAAAATCGCAAGCCGTTACTTGGTGCACTTTGGTGAATATATTTTTGATGCCAAATCAAAATGGTCTCTATTCTGCGATTTTACCTTACATTGATCTTCTAAATAAAGTTTATTATACTTAAAGTTGCAATAAGCTTCTCTGTCATCTATAATATTTAAACTGGTCTCAATTGGTCAAATTGGGAGATTTTTTTTTATCATTTCATTTCATTTCTTTTTTATTTTTTGGTATTAATATTGAGTTTTTTAAAATAATGTTATAAATTTTTAAAAAAGATTTTATGAAATGGATTTATTTTATCATTATCTACTTCTGAATTTGTATGTGCATCTATTTTTGATTGTGTATCCACTTCCTAAGGTGGAGGAGATTAATTTTCAGTAAATTGGCTTTCTAGATTACATGTAAGTTTCTATTTTTGCCGGAATTAATTCTCCCAATTTCTAATGGATATTGGAGAAGAGCTATTTTTTTTTTCTTAAATTTTGGCAACTTCCATGAAAGACTTGCCTGTTGTGCTTAAGGGTTTTAACCGTTTTTCAATTTACCTGACTAAATGTTTTGATAAAGGTCCTCCTTTTTCAGGATTTAATGATTCTTTTCTTGGATTTGGAGATTTATCGTTGCCTTCAAATTTCTTTTTTTTTTTTGCTAATACTAAATTCTTGATGTTGATAAGGACGAATGTAAGCCGGTTTTGTAAAAGGCTTTCTAATAACAATTTATAAATGTTGAATAATAGCATTATCAGTAGATTGGTTTGCGTTTCCTGACAGAGATATTAATAACCAAGTGAGCGTAAATATTGATAAATAAGGTTCTCGTTACACCAATTTATTGTAAGCGTGTAGCTGATGTTTTATGCCTGCAAAGTTATTGTTTAAAGTGAGCTTATGGTTGGAGGATATGAGGAAACTGAAGTTGGATTATTTGGAAGTTGGGTTCTTGATTAATTCAAGATCAATAGTGGTCTAGATTTGTTTTCAAATACTACTTTATAATTAAATACTACTCATGCGATGGATTATCTAATTTGAATATTTTGCCAATATGTGGCTTAATATTTAGGAACAAAAATTCTGCGGATGGCAATAAAAAAGTTAGTAAAATAAGTAACAAAGTTAGTTTTTTCAATATTGTAAACATTTTTAAACTTTTGAGCCCATACATTTGTATTGAACACTCAGTAATTTTTCTTTGTATCGAGTGATGACTACATATTACGGCTTATGGCTTACATTATAGCCTGTGTTTGTATATTAAAGCTTGTAAACTTTATTTTTCAAATCTTCCTTCCTTTTTAATCTTCCCTTTTTTCAATCCTTCCTTTCAAATGTACATTGCATATACTACTGTGCCCAAAAAAGTAACACAAATTGATTTTTTTTCAAAACACTTTTTATTTATTTTTCCAAATTTATTTCATCGCCTTCAAAGTAATCCCCTCCGGACACAATGCACTTATACCAACTTTTTTTCCAATACACAATGCATGTTAAAGTCATCGGCAGGGATAGCCTTCAAAGCGCACGGCGATTCAAGCTGAATCTCTTCAATCGACTCAAAACGGTGTACCAGGTGGTCCTTTGAGTTTAGGGAAATAGCCAGAAGTTGCACGGGGAATACGGTGGTTGTTGAAAGATATGGGTTTCATTTTTGTTGAAAAGGTCACGAAGAATCAATGCAGTGTGAACTGACGCATTCAGTGTTTTCGGTAACAATAGAGGTTTGACCTGTTTGAGGCCCAAAATGGAATTGACCGATCCTTTGAAATCTCAACATCAGCAGAAAGGTCTCTAATTGTAAATCGACGGTTTGCAAGCCCCAAAAACTAATGTTTCGGACGTACAGCTTCATCGGTTGAGGGTCGACCAGAGGGCTCTTCGTCTTCAACGCATTCTCTGCATTGTTTGAACTGTTTATATCACTTCTAAATATTTGTTTCCGATATAGGATTGCTCACCGAATGCCTTCTGTAACATTCTATACGTTTCCGCAAACAAAATTTAATGCAAGTTCTTTGCTCAATCAATTCAGACATTGCAAAAATCGCCGGAATCAGTTTTAGCGTCTCACAAAAGATAAACGTAACTCAAACACTAATGAATATTTTAACGTCAAATTTCACACAGATAACACGGACAGTGCCAGCGAAAGAAAAAAAAAAATTGAAATTCCATAATTCCGGGAATTTTAAATCGAAAATTGGTCTTACTTTTTGGACACAGTAGTGCTATTAGTGGATGTTCAACATTGCAGCATTAACATATAAGTGACCTGATGGATAGCACATTGGGTTTATGAACTAGGGAAACTAGTTCGAAACCTACCAAACGAAGACGAACTAAGCGTCTTGGAGAATAATTCGACGATGGGTCAATATATAAAAAATAAATAGGCAAACATATGTAGGAAAAATATACAAATATCTTCTATTGGATTCGGGGAGTATGGTGAATATCATCTCTGGGACTGTTCGTTCAACGTTGTGTTGTTTAAATAGTGGTGCATATTAGCACTATGGACCTACATCAACCATGGACCTATGGACCTTGGACCTCCATGAACCTACATCAGCCTAGAAAATGTTGAAACTTTGCTGTTCTAGTGGAAAATGATCTCAGTAAAAATACCTAGCAATTAAAAACATTAATATACGAAATAAACTTTGATTTATGCTGACATTATTATTAAAAACATGGAGATTTTTGAATTTTTGATTTTAAAATTTGTATATATTTCTTAAATATATACAAATTTTAAATGTTTTTTTTTTTAATTTCCATTTAATTGTATAAAAATTCTTTAAATATTTTGTAAGTAAATCTCACGAATCATAATCATTTAGTAATCACAATTTCTTAAGTACTACTATATGTTTTAATTAGATGCTTCCACTTGCAGTCAGTATTAGAGGAGGCATGGATTACATTAAAAAAGAGTTGCTTGCGAGATTTAATTACGGCAGAATATCTTCTATCGACAATAAGATTGTCTGGTTGAGGGTTTCCGAATATTTTGCATTAAAATAAATTAACAGCTGCTCTTGAAAATCACCGTGGAGTGTAACATTCGCATTCTCGTAGTAATGGAAATGCAGAATCTCCAATAAAAACTATGTTATAGTTAGCGAATGGTGTACGGGAGAAGAAATTATATTCGTTTAATTAAATTTTATTTATATAAATACTTTTTGCTACATAAAGAATATTTTTTTGCCATATTATAGTAGCATCCCTAATTTTTTTTTTTTCCAAAAGTAATTTCTAAATGGAGAACATATTTTAAAGGTGAAAGAACTAACCTCTGAATAATTACACAGGTATTCTCATGTGATAATTGTAAGTTTTAGAATACCACGATTTAAATCGTGTGTAAAATTTTAATTCTGGCTTAAAAATAAGTATTTTGGTATATCTTGCATTATTCTAAGATAAACAAGAGTTTTTTTTTTGTGGTATTGTATATATCGCAATTTCACGTTATTTTACACGTATTTGCACTCAACATCCTTCAATACCCAAAAGATTGATGCGGAGCTGCTTGATATTTATTGCTTATTATTGCTAGCATATACTTTTCATTTTTTAAACAGGAGTAAAAGTTTCTTTAATAATAGAAACGATGTATCTTTATGGTGAACTTGAAAGTTCACTTTGCACAGATTCGAATGTGCAATTCCAATAGTTAAATTTATATATGAATTTAAGGGACTGATGGCCGAGTGACTAGCGCTCTGGCGCTTGTTGCCACAGGTTTCGGGTTCGAGTCTCAGCTGTGCCACGGATGTTTGTAGTGGTTCGAAATCCATCTTAAGTCGCAGGTCCCGGGCTAATATGACTGTTGGGCGTTGGGCTGACAACCCTACTCCGTAAAAATCAGGGTCACGGGCGAAGTTAGAGTTCTATCTACCGATGCTCCATTACAACAGAACCTACCCACCGCGTTCCATTAGAACATATGGGTTCTTGGGCTTGATTGAGATGTTGCTATCTATCAAGAGTGGAATAAGAAACAGCAACAATAATATATGAATTTTTATATTTAAAACACATAAAAATACGTTTTCTATATTAAAAAAACACTTTGATCATAATTCTAACAATGCACATTTTCAATTTTAGAACAAAAAAATTCTGAACGAAACTGTATTTGAAAATAAAACTGATTCTGTACTGAATATAATAAATTTTCAATTGGGTTTCGTGTTTAATTTAACGGGATAAAAAAACCCAATTGTTTCTGTAATTACACTCTTATTTTAAATGATCCAATATATCTCTTTCCAACATTTGTTTGATTTATAAAAACAAAACAGTTCACCAAGCGAATCGACAATTAGCCACGAATTCTATACACTTTAAAAATAGAAGAACTGCCTTTATTATTGGGTTAAAATTCATTTCCATAGAATCGAAATCCATCGATACTTTAAAGTGTCCTTCGGACGTAAATGGCTTTGGCAGTGTTTCTGAAATTACCACACAGAATATATCACCGAAATGTTAAATGATTTGAAATAACGCAATTTAAACATTCGCTCACCATCTCACAATGAGTATAATCACATCGCGTGACACAATTCCAAAAGCCAGGGAGTGCATGTTCTGCAAGGCTGTTGATCCTGGCCACCAGAGCGTGATGACACAACTCCAAATCGACTGCAATTTATCATCAGGGCGTTAACTGTAAATTTTGACTGCAATGGTAATAAGAAAAGAAACATTTCAGGATCAATTGGGAGGTATTTATCATTCTGAAAGTGCAGTCAAATTTGTGTGACATATATGGTATATTCCTGCATTATTCAACACTAAGGTAACAAGACAAGCAAATACATGTTGTATATATCGCGATTTCATGTTATTTTATAGACATTTGCCTCAACATCCTTCATTACACAAAAGATTGCTGAGAATCTGCGTAATATTTATTGCTTCTCTTGGCTAGCATTTACTTTCCATTATTTTTCAACTTGAATAAAAGTTTCATTCATAATAGCAGCATCACAAGGTAAGCTTGAAAGCACAATTTGGACAGCAGTTCATGTCATTCTTACAGACCAACATGTTCATGTCATTCTATTTTCAACATTTATTACAATGGGCAATTCCAGTAACTAAATTTATATTTTAATTTCTATATAAAAAAACATACCATAATTCTACCAATGCATTTTTCATTTTAGTGACAAAAATATTCTGAACAAAACTGTATTTTTAAATTAAAACTGTTTCCACTTAAGACATAATGAATATAATCAATCGGGTTTCGTGTTTAATTTAACGAGGAAAAAAACACGATTGTTCCTGTAATTACACTCTTATTTTAAATGATCCAATATATCCCTTTTTCCAACATTTGATTGGATTTATAAAACAAAAACAGCTTCTGTGCAAAGGGAATCGACAATTAGCAGGAATTCTATACTTTAAAAATCGAAGGAACAGCCTTCATTATTGGGTAAAAATTCATTTGCATAGAATCGAAATCCATCGATACTTTTAAAGTGTCCTTCCGGACGTAATGGCGTTGGCAGTGTTTCTGAATACAAACAGAATATTACCAAAATGTCAAATGATTTGAAATAACGCAATTCTAATCATTCGCTCACCATCTCACAATGAGAGTCACATCATCGCGTGACACAATTCCAAAGCCAGGGAGTGCATGTGTTCTGCAAGGCTGCTGGATCCTGGCCACCAGAAACGACGATGGCACAACTCAACTCGACTTCATATTTATCATCAGGGCGTTAACTGTACCTTTGAAGCTGCAATGAGTAGCTTAAGAGAAACCGCTTACCCACAGGATCAGTGGAAGGCAGGCCCACATCTTCTCAGAAGGCACGGTGGGGTGCTGTGACTTAATGCAGGAAATACTGTACAAATGGCAGATAAAAAACGATTTTAAAGAACTGAAATAATGTTTGGTGATAGGGACATATTATGAAGCAATATAATGAAAGACATTAAAATTATAAAATATTCTCATTTAGCTAAGTATTAGAAATAGAGTTAATGAATGTTAATAACATTTGAATTGTATCTTTAAAACGAGAAATAAATGCACTAGATCATTTTGCATATATTGATTTTTATAGAGTCAAGCAATCGTTTATTTTCTAGCAAGTTAATTGTATATCAAAAGCATTTTGAATAACAATATTTATTTATTTGACTTAAAAACCAAATTCTCATTCTGATCAATGAAAGACATTATTAAACAGATGCAATTAGTATATTTGCGTTTTTTTGTTTCGATTAAAAGAATATCATCGAAAATTTATTCATGATATTTATTTACGCACGCAAACCACAACCCAATACTTTTTGTCATTAATTCAGAAATACGTTTTGTAAGATAAAGATTTTTCTGTTGATATTAAATTGGATTTCATAATGAATATATTGTGTTTAAATGTTGTTAGAGTTTGACAAAAAATAAGTGAATTAGAAAAATTCTTTATTGATAGCAAATATTATCTTTTGTTCAAACAGTTCAAAAATTTTTTTTATTGAGTCGTAAGCATTTCACAATCCGTAGTATTTGTTGATTTGCTTTTGGCTGAAAATTTGCTTTATAAATTGTTTAAAACTTTTACCTTAATACAAAAATTGGTAAAATAGAGCTTTGCAATTATTTACATTATTACTGATGAAAAGATCGAATTGTCACTTTATTATTGTACATATTGCACGAAATTTGAAAGAAAATATTTGCTCTCATAAAATGCATAAAATGTTGCAATAACACTCACATTCTTTATGGTCTCAGAGAATATGCTTTTTAAATTATTTGTAAATAATTTTAACCAATTAATAAAATTTCTACGATTTTTTTTGGTGATTAGCTTTTTTATCGTTTTGTCATCTTGAATTGCTCTCTTTGTGTAACTGAGTCAATTTCTAAGATTTTTTATATATATAGCCTAAAATTTATAGAAACTTTGTATGTATATATATAAGTGTATATATACATAAAATTTAGAAAGTTTTGTGTATATATATATATATACATGAACTTTAGAAAGTTTTCAGTGTATATATATATATATACATAGTATCAGGAATAGTTTATGCGTATATATATGTATATATACAACTTTTAGAAAACTTTTTAGAATATATTTTTTAAAATTTTTATGAGTGGCCATCAAATTTCAAAACTTTTCAGATTATTTTATTGGTAGTCATTTATAAGATTATTTTTTAGTCACTTATGAAGATTTATTATTATGAAGACTTAAAATAAATAAGTCATTTTTTTTATTTTAGAAGATGTTTGGTAGTTATTATTATAAATTTACTGGGAAAAATGAAAAGATAAAGCTAAAAACAAAAATAGAAAAGTTACTTTGGAAAAATTATTTCAATTTAAGATTTCTTTTACACCTTCCACTACATATATCGAAAAAAGAACCAAAATTATAAAATTTACTGGTGAATTCAAGAATTAATCGATTTATATTTATTTGTTTATACAATTCAATTTTACTGATTATTGAAGTAATATACAAACAAATTATATTAGCTCTAGTATTTTTATAATATAATTAATTCTCGAATATTATAATTAAAACACTCATTGAACAAATCTCCAAAATATCTATAAATGAACTACAAGTAGCAAGTCAAATAGGTGATACCACAAAAACTAAGTTACTTGCTACGTATTAGTATCTTCATGACTTCAGTCAATAATCCCAAATTGTTTGTCAATACCCGGAGTGACTAATGCACAAATCAGAGTATTGCACATGTAAGACTTCTAATGGGTGATAGATTTTTGCGTCTAAATGTGGCAAGTCATTCGTCATGTGCAGACAGGATTTTAGTGCTTGAAAGCTAATTATCTTGATAAATAAATTGATTAATGAGGAAAGTTTTCTCCCAAGTAGCTGATAGCAATAGAGTGCAATTGCATAATGTTCTGCAATATTTGTGCATCATGAAATAGATGTTTATCAACATAAGTTATTTGTTGTTGTGTCAGATACATATGTTTGTTAAATTTAATAGAATTTTTCTATTTGCTTAGAAGCCTTCCCTGTAAGAAAATTGATGATAAAAAATATATTTGAAATGTACATAAAATGCTATTTAATTTTAAATGCTGTTTTTTCGAAATTTAAAAACGTTTACATCAAACTTGATACTCTGGATTAGTTTTGTTATTCCTGTGATATTTATAAGGCTACAGTTGAGTAAATAGCAATGGATAAAAGTTGAACAGAATTAATATAATAATTATTATAAAATTTAATCAATTATTAATTAATTAATTAAATAAAGTTAAATAGTTTTTATAATACTCACATTTAAATGCTTTGTTGCACAGAAATATTTCGCAACCTGTTAATGAGGAACATTTTATACTTTCTCTCTTTCATCGTAATGGATGTCAGTAACCGAGATTGAGGTAAAGAAAAATTGAAGAATTTGAAACGGTTATAACTTTTTAAATTATTAAAGATAAACTTATTTACAACAGGCAGATGAATTCAAGTTATAAAATTAGGCAGTTCTCAAAAGTATTGCTCTATATTCTGACGATGAGAAAAGGCCTGAATGTTTTATTATTAATCTTTGAATGAGGGCTTCTTATAACATTTGAAATGAGATTAAATAAAGAGTACACTATAAGATCATTGTCGTTTATTTTGTCTAAAATTTTTTAATCAAAATTGATCGATCTTAATATGGCAGCCATACATGACGATATCCCATGATAAAAAATAGTGACTTCAACATTAATACAAAAATACCCACCGCCCATATTGATGAGTATTTTTGAGTAATCTACTATTCTGTTAAGGTTATTCTTAACATAATAGTAGAAGTAGAACAATCATAATCGGTATGATTTCCAATCTGTTGGGTCATTCCGTTACGATCATGATGACATTCAACAATATATTTTTACTCTTTTGGTCCATAAACTTATTACTAAGACTTTTATGGACTATGCTGAATAGACAGCTACTAGTGCTGGAAAGACATATATTCCATATTATACAAATAATATAATACAAAATTTTATATGATTAAAATTATTAGCTTTTCTCTTTTGTGAAAATGGAATAGTCTAGGTTTCTAAATAAATTATATAAAAACAGGAAAGGTCCTGTTCAAAGAAGGGAATATGGTTAAATGAAATATTATTGTATAATTGGGATGCGGGGTATTGTAGTCAGCAAAGTCAAATATAGGCTTTTCTCAACTAAAGACTAGTGGTCTTACAGTTTTGACCACTAGTCTTGAGGCCGGTATGCTTGTTTAAGAGGTGTCCGCGAGCTTGGATGATAAAAAATATCTTTTTCCCTGTCTTTTTAAAATAAAGTCTCTATTATGCTAAGTTATGTGCATTAAATATATAAAATACTAGGTTTATATATGATTACCATCAATAAATAACGTTTTATATTTCTGTTTTGGTTTTCATATTGTTTTCATTCAAAGTTTCCATTACAAAAATAAAATTGGCAAGTGTTTCATAAAGTTTGATGCATACTGTATTTTATTAAGTAACTTATTTATTATCTAGTGCCAGGCTATATATTGTAACATGGGAATTTGCTCGAGAAAAGACATTTATTGTTACTTTCAAATGCTCAATTTTTGTTAATTTTTTAAAATGATAATTTACGTTAATGTTTTGAAATAAATGTAAATAACACTGTAAAGCGATCTGTGAGGATAAATTGAAAGCAAGAACACTTGATCTAGAATAGGCTGAATGAAAGAAAACTAAAACATTTATATTAAAGATGCAAGAAAATCACCCACAACACACTCGACGAATTGCCGATCTTGCATCTTAATAAAAACTGCATTTAACAAAATAAGCTAATTAAAATTTTAGATTTTAAAAATTAAGATGAATCCCTATCGATTTTAATGAATTTGTCACCACCCGATGCGAGTTAAAGCAATGAAATGCAGCTATTAGACAGCAAACTCCATTTAAAAATGAATCTTGAAATAATTTACATTCTAGGTATTTTAATATTTTCGATGTTAAGAAATACCCCTCAAACAAGAAATATTATGAAATAAATAGAAATGTGAAAATAATTTCATTTTTTGAAGTTCATCTTCAATGCGATAGAAACGAGATGATTTTTAGCTTCAGGACACGATCAGTTTCTAAGGAGATTTAATTTTTAAGAGAAGAACATCTTAAACTAGATGAATGTCGTGCTCTTTTTGTATTATGACAAAACCAGATACTTGACTGTCATCTGAAATGTGTGAATTTTGAATTTTCAAGAAATGTCACCATTGTAAAAGAAAAAAAAAAATTAAAGGAAAATAGTTACTTTATTAATTTTTAAAGGCAGTGTTTATTTAGTTTTTAAAAATTAA
>BPLR01010220.1:0-22880 GCA_021605095.1 Caerostris extrusa | reverse complement strand
TAAAAACAGAAAAATATATAGTAATTTCCTTTCAGCTTTGGGAGTTAAGTGTAATTAAGAATGTTTAATATGATATGAAAGATCTAAAACTTTGGAAGGAAGCTCTGTGAGGAATTCCATTATGATTTCAAAGGAAGCTTTTCAGCGCAATGCTTTTGCGGAGGTGTTTAGATTCACATTTGGATCTGCAAGAAGCTTCCGTGCACAGCTAATGATCGAAAATATTGGGACTAGGTGAGTCTTAATTAAGATATTAATTAATTAATAAAAGTTTGGTATTTTTATCAATAAGCATGCTGTTAACTAATTTGCGAAGTTGTTGAGTTGGAAAGCTGGCTTACAGATTTGACCTTATTTTAAAATAATCTCCATATTATTTTGGCTGTTGTGCCATTTTATATGTTGATACGAAAATAATGAATTTTCTACTGATGACATGTTTTATTGTTTTTAACTAGAAATAAAAATATTATTTTCCTTTACAATCCTGAAATATGATGATTCGTTTTCTTGGCCCAATTTGAAATTAATTCTATTCTACATTACCTTGTGGTGATAAATTATTTCAATTTTAAAAAAGAAAAGAAAAAAAATGAATGATTTTGCAGCATTGAATATTCTAATGTAGTATTTTTGTTTTAAATTATACTTTGACCCCAGTGGTTTTTATTTTATTATTGTGAAAATATTCTTTAATTTTTAGTATGCTTTTTCATGTTTTGAAAATTTGGCAGCTTCATTAATATGCATTTAATTACATTATGGGACCTGATGGCCAGTGACGACGTAGCCCTCTGACGCTCCGTGCCACAACTCGTGTTTCAGTCCAGGTTGGGGTTCAGCACATGTTCCTGTTTTTGTCTTCACGGGTGACTTCAGCCCCAGTTGGGGGCTGATTGAGTTAGAATCCGTGGTGGTTTGGAATACACTTTAAGCCATGCGGTCCCGATGCTACTTTCCAGCTTTCTGACTGTAGAGCATTAGGCGTAGAAGGGATGGCCTCCATTCTGTAAAAAACGCATCTCTTGTCAAATCTACGGTGATTGCTGATCTACTGATGCGCTTGCGAGGAATTGACCTTGACTCCATGGAACTGTTATAATGAAGAAGAGGACTACGTTTATATTTAAATATTTGGTCAAAAATCTGTTACGTAATGTTACATTCTAGTAGTGTTAATATTTAGAAATTATTAACAAATCATTATACTAATCATTTAAATTACACGGTGCTATGATTCTAATCAAAATCAATATTGTTTTTGATAAATTTAAATCATGTTTGGGTAATTCTTCAATGAATTTTTAGTAATCCATTTCATTTTCCCTTGCATTTCAGTAGGGGGATTACTTATTTGATTCAAACTTTGAGGCATTATATTATTCTCCAAATTATAAATAAATTAACAATTCAATAAATCACACGTGTTCTGTTCGAAAGCTGGGATTCGTTTCATACAGTTCCTAGCTTTAGTAAGTTATATTTTCATTTTCTTATATCAGTAATTAAAGTTAATATTATTTAAATAGCGCACTTTAAAATTTTCCTGAAAGACAAAGTTTATATGTTGATAGAAATACTTACGTTTTGTTGTAGCTTGCTCTACTTTTATTTACATTTCTTATGTTCATAACTCATTATTTGCCCTCTAAAAAAGGAAATAAAGAAGATGAAATTAAGAAAAGCAATCAATAATGTAAGAAACATTGTTTTCCTAACCAACAAGGAATTGACGTTTAAGGCACACGAAAATAATGTTGGTAACATCTAAAAGTACTGCATTCTTTTGTATATTCAAACAAATAACATATTTTTTAATAGTTATTAAACAAAATTTAGAATAGAATACGTTTAAATTTTTTTTTAAAGTCGTAGTTTGCTTTTTATTCTTTTGGAGCTGGTAATTTTTGCTTCAATGTAAGAAATATACAAAAAATTCTCATTTACTATTAATTTGTTTGTTTTACAGTCCCGATTGATTTTGTTCCACTGGGTGTCCATCGTTGTGAAGATGGAAGAACAAAGTCAGTTAATATACATCAAATGGTCTTTTGTAAGTAGTACTTTTTGCAACAAGTTTTTCTTCATAATTTCTAAACTTCTTGAGTGATCAAGTAAAATCATAAATATACACTGAAGTGACAAAGTCATGGGATAGCAATATGCAAATTTTCAGATGGCAGTAGTATCGCGTAGAACAGGTATAAAATGCAGTGCTTTCGCAGAGCTTTCATTTCTGTTCAAGTTATTCATGTGAAGAGGTTTTGACGTGATGATGACCGCACGACGGGAATTAACCGACTTTGAATGCGGAATGTTAGTTGGGAGCTAGACGCATGGGTCATGCCATTTTCGAAATCGTTAGGGAATTCAATGTTCCTGCAGATCCACTTTGTGTCAAGAGTGTGCCGAGAGTATGAAATTTCAGGCATAACATCCTACCATGGACAGCGCAGTGGTCGACCGCCTGCACTTAACGACCGAGACCGGCGACGTCTGCAAAGAGTCGTAAATTCTAACAGACAAGCAACACTGCGTCAAATAACCGCAGAAATCAATGGGACGTACACAAGGGGACTTGTCTGTTAGAACTGTGCGGAGAAATTTGGCTTTCTTGGGCTATTCCAGCAGAAGACCGACTCGAGTGCCTTTACTGACAGAACGACATCGCTTGCAGCGACTCTCGTGGGCACGTGAGCATATCGGTTGGTCCCTAGATGAATGGAAAACCGTGGCCTGGTCCGATGAGTCACGATTTCAGTTGGTAAGAGCTGATGGTAGGGTTCGAGTGGCGCAGACCCCACGAAGCCATGGACCCAAACTGTCAGCAAGGGTACTGTTCAAGCTGGTGATGGCTCCGTAATGGTGTGGGCTGTTTTTTCATGGCATGGACTTGGTCCTCTGGTGCGACTGGACCGAACATTGACTGGAAATGCTTATGTTCAGTTACTTGGAGATCACTTGCAGCCATTCATGGACTTCGTGTACCCAAACAACGATGGGATTTTATGGATGACAATGCGCCATGTCACCGGGCCACAACTGTTCGCGATTGCTTTGAAGAACATTCTGGACAATTCCAACGAATGATCTGGCCACCTAGATCGCCCGACATGAATCCCATCGAGCGTTTATGGGACATCATCGAGAGGTCTGTTCGTGCCCACAATCCTGCACCATCAACGCTTTCACAATTATGGACGTCTATCGAGACAGCATGGCTCAATATTCCCGCAGAAGACTTCCAACGACTTGTTGAGTCCATGCCACGTCGAGTTGCTGCACTTCGCCGGGCGAAAGGAGGGCTGACACGATATTAAGAGGTATCCCATGACTTTGTCACTTCAGTGTATAACTTTTTGTTAATTTACTTCCCATTTTCGTCAAAAAAACCACTTTTTGTTTATAAATAAATATACATTTTTGTACATTTTGTCATAAAATTACATTTACAAAAATTACATTTTATTACGCCTTTTATTACTCGTGGCTCAGTGACAAAACGTGGCGCTGGTTCAATCCGCTGTCGGCTTTGTTGTAGATACTGTTTCAAAAGAAATGAGGAGATTCGATGGCGTTTGTGATGTTCACCATTATGCCTCGTTAGTCAAACTACCTCATGAGAGTTTTCGAGATGCTCTCTGTTAAAATACGAAAATATGGGATAGTTCCTCCCGAAAGGCACTCCACTACTTCTTCAGCGTCACGGAGCCAAGTCAGATTTCTACCTACGGGTGCTCCACCACAACAGACGCTGCCCCTCCCTTTCCCTCCATCCAGGGACGAAAGTTCATGAACTTGATCTATATGTTGCTGTCTACCAAGTGAGATAAGAGAAAAAAAAATTTTTTTTTTTGTCATTTTATTTAAAATTCAATTCTACCGGGTTTATATATATATATATATATAAATATCATTATAAATTTGTAAAACAAAATATAAACGATGCGTTAAATTCAACCTTCCACATTAGAAGAAAAATTATTGTTATTTTTAAATTACATCTTTATATATATATATATATATATATATATATATATATAAAAAGATGTAATTTAAAAATAACAATAATTTTTCTTCTAATGTGGGAAGGTTGAATTTAAGCATCGTTTCATGACAATTTTGTTTACAATTTTATAATGAGATTCCTATCTGTGAGTTAACAATGATTCCTGGTGCATACATAACATCCCCAGGGATAAGCAATAGCAGAGTTCCACTCATTTCTTCAAACCTGGTTCAGCTCGCTTGCACAAACTGAGATTTTTAAATACAGAACTCTAACTCACTTTGCATATCGCTTTAGGACAAGCAAGAAAAAGATTGGAAATGTATATAACGTATTACCTACGAATAGTAACATTTCTTTGTGTGTTTCTCTTACAAAAACAGACAAATATTATTAATGTATTGTATTTTATTGAATATTCTTTATTTCAGAGCTGTGTTAGCTTTGTTGGCTGCTCTTGTATTATCTGGTACAGTTGTGGATGCTTGGCAACATTTGAAAACACTGAATTAAAAGATGAACAGAAAGGTAATGAGAATAAATTATCTGTACACTACCAAAATATAGAAAATAAATTTTGAAAAAAGTTCATTATATATATTTTAAATATGCAAACAACACATAGATGAGTTATTTATAAATTTTAGTAAATTTTATCATTTTGAACTTTTTGTCAATATTTATATTCTCGAATAATTTCTACTCACTAAGATGGATTATTTAATTAAGTAGACAATATATTTAAATTAGTAGAATTTAATAGACATTTTTGTCTAATCTTTGAAAAACATTGGTTACTAAAGTACTAAGCAAAAGATTGAAGCAAAATTAAAAATATTAATTTATATACTATTAAAAAGTTATTATTTAATTTTATACTATATTAAAAATGCTTATTTATATACTATTGATAGATAGTTAGAGGATTTTTATATAAAAAAGAGTTTTGTAACCGTGCTTCCTTTAAGCACTGCAAGACCCTGTGACGTTGAGGAGAAATGATCAGTAGGTCTCGAGACTCTCGCAGGAGAGGAAGTACAGCACAACCACCCTCTTCTGTTGAGAAACATTTAGTTTATAGTCTTTTATCTCGAGAGAAAATATATTTAACACAATCCTGCGTATAAATTGACCTACAGTCTCTCACCTGGAAAGGAAGTAATTTTCGCGCACATTGCGCGTACCTGAGTATCGGGTTTTCGGCTTAGAAGTGGAATTGTTCCAAAAATATATAATTATATGTCTTTAAATGTGTTAAATATTGTCTGTCCTTAAATGTATCCGGGGGGGTATATGCTCGTGTGTCAATAAAGCTCTGAGTTCCTCAACTTGTGCCTCAAGAATCTTAACCCAACCCCACCCACTTACAATCTGACTTCCCAACCTGTACACTACAGAGTTAAAAAAATTTATTTATTTTTCTTTTCATAAAGAAAATAATAAGAACCATTCATCTCATTTCTTGTTATTTTTTTCATAAAACATCTTATTCTTTTTAAAGCAAATTCAATCTGTATTAACAATTTTATTTTTAGTTCACTCTCAATATTTTCAAAGTGTATATATTCACACCGGGAATTTGTTTTTTGTATTGATATCACTGCTATACTTCATGATAACTTTATAGTACAGAGTTATAAACATCATGTTTATTCCGTCATAAATTTGTCAAGAGTACTAATAAATTTCTGTTTCAGATAAATTCATCGAATTCTTCTTGGCATTCTCGCTCTACAGCAACACAAAGAAATTATTAAAAACGGAGAAACACAATGGCTCTGAAATAACGGCCATCAATGGGATGTACGTGCTGGGAACTGTCTTGGTCGTCATATATCACACTTACTTTCTGCCGTTCTTCACTTTGTTTGCTAGTAAGTGCAACAACAATTCATGTGTCAAATGAAGTTAAGTGTTACATTATAACTATGTGAGAATAACCAACAACTACTCTGTGTATTCAGAGAAAGCAATACATTAAATTTATAACTATTTCAAAACTTGTAAATTTTCCACTTTAATTACTGACACTATATAATGCATTAAATATTCCATAATTCTTATCATTTCCTATTTTTTATCATTTCGTATTATCATTTCCTATTTTTATCATTTCAAATATTTTTCTTGTAAAGCTATCATAATGTTTTCTAGCTGTTTGAAATTATTTACTCAACTAAACAACTCTCTAAGTAATAATTAGTAATATTTTTACAGTACTCAAAAATTATTATTTATATATGCATCATCATTGTCGGCGCAACTACCCCATGGTGGGCCAAAGCCGTCTGTTTATTGGCAGATTTCGAAACTGGTGATGTTTTTTTTACGGCGTAGAAAAGAAACGAATCTCCTTTTCTACGCCTTTTTCATCGAGACCTACGGTTTAAAGTGGATTCCGAACCACTACAAACATCCATGGCACTTCCGAGAATCGAATCCGAAACTTGTAGCACCGAGCGGCAGAGCGCTAGTCACTCGGTGCCGAGGAAGAAAAGAAAGCCCATAAGAAATTAAACATTTTGAATTATAAAAAATTAATTAAAAAGTATTGAATTATTAATAAGTTTAATTTTTAAATTACTTTACATAGGGTTGAAAAAAAAGTTTACGAAATTTTCCTTAGAGTTTAGAGCTTTCAGAAATTCATAAAAATAAAATAAAAATGTGCACACAATAATTCCCGAATATATTGAATTTTTCAGAAATGGGATTTTTAAAAATATAATGCAAGTTTTGCATTGTTTTAGGCAATGGTGCAAACCTTGGAACTTATTTGAAGGATTTTGAATTCACTTTAGTTGTTACTATGGGGATAAGCATTGAAGCGTATTTCCTATTCTCGTAAGTACTTTTCTTCTTATTATTTTAGGTTTTTTTTTATACATTAAAAAAAATAACTCATTTATACTTTTAGGCTAAAATTTATAATTAATATATTCTTACATTATATTAAACATTAATTATGGTTGTTAATAATTTTAAAAATATAAAAATAAACATGATTTAGAAAATCAATTGTTTTATCAATTATTGATCATTGACTTATTTGCAATTTAGAAATTGAAACGAACGACTCGTAGCTTAGTGGTAATATGTGCTGTTGGTGAGAATGAGGGCTGAGGTTCAATCCGTTAGCGGCTTTGCTGTTGACACTGTTTTAAAAAACGTGGAGACTCGTCGGCATTTGTGATGTTCAGCATCTTGCCTCGTGAGTCGGACCACTGAGTGGGAGTTTATCCGGGTTTTCTGCCATACGATACACACATGCAGGGTAATTCCTCCTCAAAATCTTCCTGGAATGCACTGCCTTCTTTTTCAGCGACACGGAGCCAAATCAGACTTACCTACAGGTGCTGCATCACAACAGAAGCTGCCCCCTTTCCCTCCATCCATGAATAGATTGCTCATGGGATGTCAGTCCCACACTGCAAGACACTGAGAATTAGACACACACGCAATCCTGGAGAAATCAAGAAACACTCCTAGCTGCAAGATTGGCGACCTCTGGACGACAGAGAATTTGGACACAACACACAGAAATTGAAACAGCGGTTTTAATAATTTATTTGCAAAAAACCAAGATCTTTTACATTAAATAATGAATGCTAGTTTCAATAAATAGTAGTCATATAACTTTTGAATTTTAAATAAAAGGTTTGATAGAAATTTTTATTAAATAAACATAATATTTTGTTTTAATTAAAAGTGAATGTCTTAACATAAAACAACATTTTTTCCATTTGTATAACCTTAAGATGTTTTTTAAAAATCAAGTGCATCAATTTGATAAATTTTCCTTAACAAGGTTATAGAAATCTTTGATGTTGGGGTTCTTCATATCCTAGCTCTTGAAACAGTTTTAAAAAGTGTGGATGAAAATCACTAATAAAATATATTTCTTTTTCTTGAAAAAAAAATTCATATATATCAAGTGTGAATATTAAAAATATTTTTATCAAATGAAAATAAAGGTGTGCTTTTAAAATTCTCTACTTGCTCGAAATAAAAAAAAAACGAGACGAAACCCATTTTCTTATCTCTTATGTACTTTATTGCCACACCTTTATTTTTGTGCATACATTTATACTTTATAGACATTTTTTCAGTTGTGTTATGCAATTTTCTAAAAATTTGCACGTAAATTATTAGGTAAAAATTTTGTAAATACGATTTTTTTTTTTCATTTGCAGGGAGGCTTATTATTGGTGTATCCTCGATTCCGAAGAGGTACTAAAAATGTAGAAATAAATATGATGAAAATAATTATCAGAAGATACATCAGGTAAGAAATCATTAAGAGAAATTGTTGAACAAATTACATGAGAAACTATGATTATGACTATGTATAAAAAATATATGCGTATGACTACGTATAAAGATTGAATCAGCAAATTTAATAATATTGAAACTTAATTAAATTTCAATTTAACATAAAAACTATTTATTTTCTGTGCTTTTTTATAATCAACGTTGAACTATGTATTAATTATCAAAATAAATCTATAAAATCAAATTAAATAGATTTTATGTGCAATTTTAAAAATAGTTTTTCACACGGAAAAAATGCATTACCAATTTTACAAAACAAAACACTATTGATTTTTTTATTAGTTTCCACTAGAATGTGATTTGATTTGGTTTTTCGCTCTACTGTCATTTCTTTTTTTTTTTTTTTTTTTTTGAAAACTTTTTGGATTAATTATACCGGAACCTACAGTTTAACGTGGATTCCGAACCACTCACAAACATCCATGTTACAACCACGATTTGAACCTGAAGTAGCAAAGGGCTGATCGCTTGCCAGTTGGCCATCAGCCCACTACTAGAATATGAAATTAATACGTGATAAATTGATTCATACAAAATTTTCAGCTAAAGCATAGTATACATTTAATTAAATTTTTTATTAACTTAAAATAATATTTGAATCTTATAAATCTGTTGAAATTTTAAAAAATAGAAATGTAATAGAAATGAATTACTTGCTTAATGTTTTCACTTTATGAACGAATCAAAATTTTATTAATATACAACAATAATATTCATTTTAAATGCATTTAATCTTGCGTTTTTAATTCAAATGTAGTGAGAAATGGTGGATTTTTTCTCTCTGTCCACGTGTAGTTTAAATGACCTTGAAACGACATAAAGTACTGGAGAGGAGACAAGCTTTCTGGTTGGCGTTTAAAAGGAGCTGCGAGATCCACGTGGCTTAAAATAATCATGGATCGCTTTCAAGTTAATGAACTCGTTATAATGAACATTTTCACCCGGTTCCAACTGCACAAAAATAGAGCAACATGTCTTTAAAAAATAAAAACATTTTGGAACTGTTCCCGAGTAAAACTTTGAATACGAAAAGATGCTCTAAACAGAAATGTTAATTAATTTAATTGTAATTTAATCATAATTGAAAACTTCTTTGTAGAGCTCCTTAAAATCAATTATCTGCACATAATTCGATTCAAACATAATTCTATTCAAAGTATGGCTAAAAAATATATTTAATAGAATTAATTTCTAACTAATGTAAAAAAAACGATTTTCAAAATATGAATTTTCAAAACAAAAATTTTCAGATGTTGATTTTACAAATCTTAGTTTAAATTAACTACACATTTAAAATAGTAACTACATATTCTACATTTTAACTGTAATTTAAGTCTATTCACCTAAAAGTATACCAACATTTAAAAAATAATTAACACTTTTAGTACATTAAAATAATGTTTTTATAGTGAAGTTTCATATGAATTCATAGGGTATTTCTTAATTTAAGCTAACAATGATGCTTTTGTAATGGTAATTATAAAAAATAAAATTTATAAAATGAGATATCTTTATTTAAAAATATTTAGCTCGATATGATGTTTCATTAAAAATATTTATTCTACAAAATAATTTTTGCAAAAATAATTTTCCACAATAAAAATATTCATTCTGTAAAAATTTTTTGCAGACATTGATCGTAAGAAATCACTAAAAATGCAACACAACAAAATTCTAATACTCAAAATATGTTCATGAAATCATTAAACAATTAAAAACAGGATTTTCTGTTTTTCTGTACTTAACATGCATTTAATATTTAAAAAAATCCATTGAAGTTGAATTTTATGTCTAATTATCCTGTGCTTAACAAAAAAATCTGATACAATTTGTAAAAATTCGGTTTTTTATGTGAAAGATTTGCAGAAGAGGTAAATGTTTTTTATTTCTAATTTTACTTTCTAGATGGGTTTTTTTTTTTTTTTTTTGCCTGTATAAATTTTTAAATAATTATTTTAAAATCACTTGCTGTGGCCATTTTCAAGGAGAAGTTTGAATCTTAAAATAAATCTTTAAAGAAAAATATGCTGACTTTTGGAAAATGATACTTTTTACTTTCTAATCTCCTAATCCTTCTGTTTAGGTTAACAAAATTTCTAATTATTTATTTACTATTTGTTGTTATTAAAAGTAGATGTATGAAAGAAATATTCAAAAAAAACTTTTATGGCATTAATTTATCCTAATGTTAATTTTTTTATACATTTAACTATTTATGTCTAATTATATATAGAAAAGAGTTGTATCAATACAAATTGGATGAATATGAGGTAAATTAAAAATTATCAGCACTTTCTGTAGAATATATTTAACTAAATTTAAAAGAAAGACAAATCTTTTATTCAATTAATAATTCAATATATTTTACCACCAGCCTCTATCCATAGATTATAACTAAGTGGCCATGAGCTGGGATTTGGATAAAGAAAAATCATTATCTTTTTTTTCACTAAATTTAGTATTTCTTATTTGAATGATTGTAAATAAATAGAATTTTAAATTGTATTTATGATTACCAATAAAAATAACAGACATTTTCCTAGTACGTAACAAATCTTTGCAAAATAAACAGCATCGGTATTCGAGTTGACAATTTTTAATAATAAAATTTGAATTATCTTATAAGTTATAACATCGTTATAATGCATTTTATTATTACTAAATGTTAGCCCAGTAAAACACCATGTATTATTAAAAGTATCATGTTTTTTGTTAGTTGTTTTTTGATATAAATATTATTTCGATTTAATTTCACTCATTGAAAAATATTGTTCTGTAAAAAAATGTTTGATACTAAACTGCGACTCCATGATGTAGAAATACTTTTATTTCCTCATCAAATATGGACTTTTATGGAAAATCCGGTTCCATAAGAGGAAATCTAATGGAACACGGACAACAAATACTACGGAGAAGAGGTAAAATAAACAGTTACCATAATCTAAACAGTATGAGGATATTGAATGAGCACAGTTGATTGTTAAACAATTTTTTGATAGTGTTCCAATATTGCTCTTGGCAGTGGTTCTCAAACTTTTTAGGATTTCTTGCTTGGTTAGTCTCTTTAAAAAGTTAAAAGTTTTTAGTCTCTTTTTCTGATGGCTCACGAAACCTTTTAAAATTTTAATTAACTGCAATTAACATACAGGCTACTTTTTTTAAATCAATTATTTATTCAGGAAACGGCAAATCTTAGTCTTCAAATTTCAAAGGGATGAGAAAAATTTTTAGTATCATTAATTTATTTATTTATTAGAATAAAAATAAGATAAGTTAATTGTTATGTAAAAAAAAAAATTTATATATTAATTGATTTAATTTAAAAAAATTGTTTATTAATTGATTTAATGTAAAAAAATAATAAATAAAACTTAATATAAAGTAAAAAACTTTTTAATAAAAAATTATCACCTTAACATCAATTTAACTACTCATCTGGCAGCACGATAGAATTTAAATTAATTCTAATGAAGACAATAAAATGCCCAAAGTTCAACCAACATCATTTTTTAAACATGTAATATAAAAAAAAAAAAAAAAAAAAAAAAAATTGCAGTCAATTCCTACTTTTTTACTCTATTGTAGAAAGTCCTTCATAAATAATTTTTATTCATCTTTTTTAAGTTTATCTGGCGCCATCTATTGGTACGTACATGCAACTTAAATCTAAAAAAAAAAAAAACTAAAATTAATGAATTAAATTTAATTACTGAATTAATATTTGAAAAAACTGTATTAACATCCAGTGTCATCTACTACAAGTTCAAAAAATGTATTTGAACTTGAGTGGAGGAATGAAAAGTATTTTATGAGCGATTGAAAAATTTGAACGAGATATATAGAGGAGAGTGTAAGCTAATAGAAGGAATTGGAAAATGAGATGTGGTAGCAATTGCAAATAGATAAAAATTTTAATAAAAGGATTTTGTCGCGGTCCTCTTGAAACCTCTTCACGGTTCCTTAAGGCAGTGGTATCCAAAGTAATGTGTGTGTGTGTGTGCCCCAATGGTACTCAAAATAATTCTTTCTCTTCATTCTTGAGGGTATGTCAAAGACGTAGATTGAAAGTGTACGTAACTTTGTAATTCAATTTAAATGTATGTTTATTGTTTAGAATAAATAATAAAAATAATTTGATTTTTGACTACACACAAATATATACAATTACATAAGAATATATAACTATTTATATATATTCTTCAATGGCACAAAATGGTGGGCCAAGGTTGACTGCCTACATTTCTTTTTACGGGGTAGGATTGTCAGCTCTACACTATAAGTCATATTAGACCGGGATTTACGGTTTAAAGTGGGTTTCGAATTGTTAGAAGCATCCATTGCACAGCTAGGACTCGCTCCCGAGGCCTCTGACACCAAGCGGCAGAGCGCTAGGCACTCGGCCATCAGGCATATCTATATACACTGAAGTGACAAAAGTCATGGGATACCTCTTAATATCGTGTCGGCCCTCCTTTCGCCCGGCGAAGTGCAGCAACTCGACGTGGCATGGACTCAACAAGTCGTTGGAAGTCTTCTGCAGGAATATTGAGCCATGCTGTCTCGATAGACGTCCATAATTGTGAAAGCGTTGATGGTGCAGGGATTTTGGGCACGAACAGACCTCTCGATGATGTCCCATAAATGCTCGATGGGATTCATGTCGGGCGATCTAGGTGGCCAGATCATTCGTTGGAATTGTCCAGAATGTTCTTCAAAGCAATCGCGAACAGTTGTGGCCCGGTGACATGGCGCATTGTCATCCATAAAAATCCCATCGTTGTTTGGGTACATGAAGTCTATGAATGGCTGCAAGTGATCTCCAAGTAGCTGAACATAAGCATTTCCAGTCAATGTTCGGTCCAGTCGCACCAGAGGGACCAAGTCCATTCCATGAAAAAACAGCCCACACCATTACGGAGCCACCACCAGCTTGAACAGTGCCTTGCTGACAGTTTGGGTCCATGGCTTCGTGGGGTCTGCGCCACACTCGAACCTACCATCAGCTCTTTACCAACTGAAATCGTGACTCATCGGACCAGGCCACGGTTTTCCATTCATCTAGGGACCAACCGATATGCTCACGTGCCCACGAGAGTCGCTGCAAGCGATGTCGTTCTGTCAGTAAAGGCACTCGAGTCGGTCTTCTGCTGGAATAGCCCAAGAAAGCCAAATTTCTCCGCACAGTTCTAACAGACAAGTCCCTTGTACGTCCCACATTGATTTCTGCGGTTATTTGACGCAGTGTTGCTTGTCTGTTAGAATTTACGACTCTTTGCAGACGTCGCCGGTCTCGGTCGTTAAGTGCAGGCGGTCGACCGCTGCGCTGTCCATGGTGGGATGTTATGCCTGAAATTTCATACTCGGCACTCTTGACACAGCGGATCTGGGAATGTTGAATTCCTAACGATTTCCGAAATGGCATGACCCATGCGTCTGTGCTCCAACTAACATTCCGCGTTCAAAGTCTGTTAATTCCCGTCGTGCGGTCATCATCACGTCAAAACCTCTTCACATGAATAACTTGAACAGAAATGAAAGCTCTGCGAAAGCACTGCGCATTTATACCTGATCTACGCGATGCTACTGCCATCTGAAAATTTGCATATTGCTATCCCATGATTTTTGTCATTTCAGTGTATATATATATATACTATATTATATTATATAATATGAGGTACAATATAATCCGTATTCAAATTCGTATGAATATACATTTCTAAATTAAAAGTGTATTTAAGGGTTTGCAATCAAAAAAGTGTGGAGATTGTTGCTTTACGTGATCGAACATTTTTGAGAACACCTGCTTTTGGACAATCATGTTAATTGTATAACAATTTCCGAACAATATTACCGGAACACAAATAATTACAGATTTCCCTTATTATCTATTGATATATAGCACGAGAGGATGAATTATTGTTAAAACATTTGGAAAGATGGATTATTCTGGGCATTCGTATAAAAAATATTTCTTATGCGAATAATTAAAAATAAATTAATTAAATTATGTGTTTTTAGGTTGTGTCCGTCGCTTTTGTTTATTCTTGGTGTCATAGTAATATTGCCTCTTGTTGGATCTGGGCCGGTCTGGGCAGACATTTTTGACAAAGCTGCAGACAATACGCGCAAATGGTGGTGGACCTACGTTTTGATGTTTAACAACTTCCTTGCGGTAAAAGATCAGGTAAGGATAAAATGCAAATATAGATAAATTTTTTTTTTTTTCTGGAGTGAAAGATCAGTATCTTAACTATATTTTAAAAAAATTTTCAAAAATTTTGTTGAGTAAGAATATTGTTTTCCTTAAATTTTATATTTATCAGAAACTGATGTTGAAAAATTGACGCTTTTTGAATATTTAACGTTTGGAAATCAAACAGCATAACAACAAAAAAAATGTAATATTTTATCCACTCAACATATTATGCAATTCTCAATTTTCGAAAAGGTTATGCAGCCAAGGACTTGAATGATATAGAGGATCCATTGGCAAAATTAATCATTACCTGAAAGATTAAAAGAGAAAAATTTTTCATTAATTCATGACAAATCAGATATAATTTTCCAGTAGTTCAACCCTTGTAATTGAAAATTCCTGAATTAATAGCATTAACACCTATCTGAATTATGAAACCGTTCTACCTGTCAGTAAATATAATATTATATATGCTAATAAATATAGACATTAAATTTTCATTATCTTAATTAAAAATTTATTACCTCAATGTTAGCCATCGGAATATATAGAATTATATATAATTTAGATACATCTCTAAAAAAATACATTTTTTCAACATTTATTATCTATAAATGAGTTAAATAAATAGGTCTGATAATTTTGTGTGATTCCTTTAAAGATTATGAAATTTAAATAAAAAAAAAATTATTTTTCAGAATTTTTTGTATCTGTGGTTCATTCCTTGCTTAATGCAAATCTCCATCATTGGCGCCATTCTCGTCTGGATGCTCGCCAAGTATGCATTTTATTACATTAGCTCTGGAGATCATAATTTGAAAAATGAATTATTTTCAGTTATTCTTACATACACGCTTATGTTATTTATTATATATATATTGATTAATTTACTATGCTTTATATAACATTGTTTTTTAATAGGTCTCCAAAAGTTGGAATATGCATCATAATTGCCACTGGAGTGGCATGTAATATTGCATTAGAGTGCTTACGGCTTTAAGGCATTATCCACCAACTTATGCAATATATTACTACCACAACAGAGAGTAAGATTTATTTATTTTTAAAACGTAAAGCGACTTGTAAATATTCTTGCATGGATAAAGCCAGTATCAATGGGGAAGAATTACGTAAAGGACATTAGATTACAAGTCATTACTTGATATTTTAGATAAAATTATATTAATTTAATTAGTTTCGTCTATATATTTATGAAAAATCTATAGGAATTCGAAAAGAGTCCTTTCATTAGTTATGAAGATATCATAAATCGCCATTTCACGTCCAAGTTACAGTCACTTGGGTGGATACGTATTGATCTTTAAAGAATAAATATAAGTTGCTTTGTTTGTTTCCTTTCAAATGGAAGATAATTCGCATAGAAAATTTATTAAATTAGATTAAAAAAAAACTGTTTATATAAAAATTCACGAAATTATTTTTTATGTTTTAATAGTAGTATAGGGACCTTATGGCCGAGTAACTACACTGGTGTCCAAAAGTTAAGCATAATTGATAATTATTTGAATAAAGAAGGAACTGTAAATCAGAATGGCGGGAAACGTGATATGAGTGTAAAATGGTCTTAAAATAAGAAAGCAAATCAAAAGAACGATAATAATTAATTTTATTATCCAAAGTAGCAGTTTGAAAGAAAACTGAGCATAGCAAGGGTTCATACTTTTAAAGAAAAAAATGAAAAGAAAACATTAAATAAAATACTGATGCTGCAGTTTAATAAGGCGTGTGGTCACCTCTGACAGCCAGGCACGCTGCACAGCGATTTATCATACTTGCTATGAGATGATGAATGAGTTGTAGGCTCAAACGATTCCAAGCTTCTTGGAGCTCTCTTCAGTTCTGTAACGGAGCTTGGTGGGTGCGAAAGGGCTGCAATTTGTCTCCCGAGCATATCCCATACATGCTCGATAGGATTTAAATCAGGGGAGTTCGCAGGCCACGACATGCGCTGGATGTTTTTCCGTTTCAAGGAAGTCATCAACCAGCACCGATCGGTGGCATGGCACATTATCATCCCATGGATATGAAGTCAGGACCGGCAGCACCTCGAAACAAAACGAACATAAGGCTCCAAGAACATCGTCTCTGTATCTTTGACCAGTCACAGACCCCGTGTCAAAGAAATGGAGGTCTGGGTGGCCGTCCATCATGATGCCTGCCCACACCATTACTCCCCCTTGATGGAAAATGATGTCTTTCCGTTATGTTTCTTGGTTCAAAACGTGTTCCACATTCTCTCCATATCGTTACCCGACGAGAATCACTACTCAGACTAAACCGGAACTCTTCACTGAACATCACATTGGCCCACTCTCCCACACTCCAATGTTGATGTTTCAAACTCCAGTTCAAACGAGCGCGTTTATACGCAGACGTGAGGGGAATGCAAACTGCTGGTCTTCTGGCGTACAGACCAGCATGATTGGAGTCTCCCTGTAAACAGTTTGTCTCGAAAATCGTATTCTTGTGGTGACTGTGAGCGCCGAACCCAGTGCTCTGGCAGTACTGCCCTTCTGGCCGGTCTTGGTCTCTCTGGTATCGGTCTTGGCTAGGGGTTGTGACTCTTGGTCGACCTGATACTGGTTGTCGAGTAACATCTCCGTTCTTTGAAACCTCTGCCACAGTCTTGAGATCACAGACTGGTCCACATTCAAAATTCGAGACACTTCGGTTTGTGATCGTCCGGATTCCAGCATTCCAACGATTCTTCCTTTTTCGCAAACATGTCCAATTGGCGTCTTTGTGCCATCATTCACCTTGTTTGATGGTTAACAACGTTCCTTCGCACAGCAGTTGCACGAAACTTGTCTGAACTGCCTATGCTGTGTGAATCGGTTTCTCTGCGTTCCGACATGCACAGGTGTTTCGCGCAGGACGTAGTCGACTGAAAAGTTTTGCATAAACCCAATGTTTCTTCTTCACCCAATTAATATACGCAAGAAATTTGGAATAATTTTACGAATATTTACTCCATGTTTTTCGCATTTTACGATTTATGCTTAACTTTTGGACACCAGTGTAGCTCTCGGTGCCACAGATTTCTGGATCTAGTCCCCGTGGTGCCATGGATTTTTGTAATGGTTCAAAATCCGTTTAAAACCGTAGGTGCTGGTCTAATATGACTGTTGGGCTTAGGGCTGACACCCCTACCCTATAAAAAAGAAATCCTGTCTCGAAATCTGCGAATAGGCAGACGGCCTTAATCCATCATGGGCTGCAGTGCCAGGGAGTTAGTTAGTATTTGGAATTTTCAGTGAAATGTAGTGTCGAAGTTTAATTCAGAAAAGCAAAAGAATCGCCATTTTGTTATATATTTAAAATAAATAATTGAGGGAGAATTGAAGAATAAAATTTTATTGAATACACAGAAGGATATACTTCTTGTAATAATAATTTATTTAAGTTATTTATTATAAAGTAAATTATTATAAATTATTTTTTTCTACATTCTATAATATGCACGATAATGATTGCAATTTGCATAATAAATTTTTTTAATAGAATAATGTGTTTATATAGAATTTTTTTTAAAATGTATTAAAAAATAAAAGTGTAACTGTAAAAATGCTTGAACTTATTTTTATTTGAAATGAACACATTTTTAGAAGAAAAAAAATTAATAAAAAAGTTTTCAATCATTAATAAATATTTAACTTAAATTATATAAATATTTTCTACAGAAAATATGAATCATAAAATTTCATTGATAATTTGAAATTTTTTACTTTGATTCAAGGTATTTCGAAGAAACAATTTACACCGCTCCTCTAAGTCACGTGTTCTCTTACGGCATTGGAATGCTCCTGGGATATTTTATGGCAAAAAATCCAACGCTTAAATTTTCAAAAGTAAGTCATTTCTGATTTCATGAGTTATGAGTATGTTATTATGCGCACAACTTATGTTATCTTCTAACCATTTATATTTTTAACAATATTTTGAGATAAATTGGCCTTATTTTTTAATTACAGTTATTCATTACTATTATGTTTGTTTGATTTTTGACTAATTGTTTCAATTAAAAAGAAACATAAAAAAGAATTTTTTAAATATTTTTTTGCTTACACGAAATAAAATGAATAAATAATTTTTAATTATATTAAATTATTAATAAAAATATTATAATTACGTTTATCTAAAAACTGGTTTTATAATCATAAATTTATTATAATTTTCCTTTGCCTTATAATTTTTGCATAATACATAATATATTACCTTGGGCTACTATATTATATACTACTATATTACCAACACCTTGGGCTGTGTGTTGGTGTTCAATGAAATGCACTTGGTTAATAATCTTATTGGCAATGATTTAACAGATCTGATAAAGAATAAACTCTTCGAATGTTTCTCGCTGACTTGAACTCCTAATCAGAACTTTTCTGGTTTAAAATCATACAATAAACAAATGCGGTGATTTATTTTTGTAAAGGATTGCTCCTACACCTCCAAAGTAAATAAAGCTTCGAGTTCATTGGCTGAATGTTGATGTAGAAACCCTCCTGCATTGAAAAATAAAATATGTATTTATATTTGTTTAAAAAAAGTCCTAAAGGTCATTCATTATAGAATGTATCAGAAAAATTATCTTTACACTTTTAAAAGTACATCAAATAAGCTTTGAATATATACTTTACTATTATTATTATTATTATTCAATACATATAGCATCAAACTTTCATTGCGGATGTTTACAGCATTTTTATGTCTGATTAATCAGACGCAACACATCGAGTCTTGAACTTTTTACAAGGATATATGAAACGTATTGTTAACTAACCCCAATTAATGATATTAATGAACTGAAAAAGTTAAATTACACTCAGAGCCAAAACATTATGACCACCCCTACATTTTGCAATGAACTCGCCTGGATGACGTGGAAGGCACGTGATCAGGCGGAAGTGGTATTTAACTGGTATTATGGTGGTATTAATCCATGCCAAGGCGGGTTGAAGCTGTGCTGCGCGCCAAAGATTCACTGTGTATTTGAGGAGTCGTTTGGCTTTAAAGTTCGCGGCTTATTAGTAACCAAAAAGGATTGGCGCAGAGGTAAAGTGACGGACTCCCGACCGTAAGGTTGAGCGTTCGAATCTGGCACTCGGCACAATTCACTATTTTCATATCTATGCTACGTTGTGCACCTTAATCCTATCTTTAACGGCTAGTGAACAGTTAGGTTTTTATTGTACGCTTTTTACCCCTTTTTTTTTTTTTTTGTTAGAAAATAAAAGGATGGAATAAAACCAAAAAAAAATAATAATAATAAATAAATAAATAAAAATAAAAAATTATAAAACTGAAAATATATATAAAAAATACGGTCCTGTTTATGGCCTTTTTTTTTGCGGGTATTAATCATTTTACTTTACAGCATCAACATCAACTGCTCTCACCGTTCAGCATAATCCCTTGTTCACTTGGTTTAATGAGTTCTTAAAACTCTGTTTACTTTTAATTTTGGCATCGACAACTGGTCCCTAATTGTACTGAATTTAAATTTAACTTTAATTTCTTTTATGTTGTATCTTACTTTTTATTTATTAGTAGTATTTTTATCTTTTTTTGAGTACCATTTAACTTGAATTTTTAGAAATTTTATCTTATTATCTATACTAACCTAATTAAGCAGCCATTTAAAATTTAAAGCATATCTATTAATTAAGATGAGGAGGTTTTAGGGTATTTCCCCAGTTGGTACTCCGTGATCGGTACGCCAGTTGCCAGTTGCCAGCATAAGGTGGGCCAATTCGTTATTGACAGGTGGTCATAATGTTTTGGCTCTTGAGTGTATATAAGGTAAAAGAGAGTCGTCACTATTAAACAAGAGAAAACGAGATTTCTGGTTACAACACAGAAAAATTTTATGATCAAACTCTCTTAAAAATTAATAATTTTACCTTTGAGTGGGTTCAACAATTTAAATACCTTGGAGCTATCAGTAATAATGATAATAACATAAAACGAATTAAATAATAGGAGGACAAATAAATGTTTTTTATGGGCTAAGAAACGAATTCAAATCACAACTTATTAATGCTAAAACAAAATTAATTTATGCAAGGCCTTGATCAGACTCGTTTTGCATGGCAGCAAGTGTTGGCCATGAAATAAATCTGAAAAAGACAGGCTGTTAATTTTTGGTAGAAAAATATTTCGAGAAATGTTTGGTGCTGTTAGGCAAAACGATGCCTACAGAATATAATATAACTGTGAAATTTACGATAAATTCAAAGAATCTGCTACTGTAATAGTTATAAAAGCATGTCGTATTAGATAGGACACATTTTCAGATATAACGACTCAAATCCAACTAAAAAGTTACTTTTTCAACAATTGAAGGCACCTGAAGAAGAAGAAGGCCTCCTATCAGATGGGTTGATTCAATCGAAAGAGATCTAAAGAGTCTGGGAATCAACAGTTGGCGATCTATTGTCTTTGCCATGTAACAGCTGTAGTGCTGACGAAAAAAATTATAGTTTAAAAACTAAAAATCACGTTTTTAGAGTTAATCAAACTGAAAGTGAAACTAGTGAAAAATTATAACGATTGATATCGAGCACCCCACGCTTTTAGAACAGTGACATTCATTTTCACGTCAGTAGTTTTATTCTTATGTTTACAATTATTTTTTATTTTTCAGTTTGATTAACTCTAAAAACGTGTTTTTAAACTATAATATTTAAATGAGGTCCCGGTACCGAAGACTGGAACTATAGTTCTTACAATAATTTAATTGTGAGTAAAACAAAGGCTAAATGCGAATAGGTCGAGCCAGCCAGGAAATCTCCTGAGCCGTAGTCAGGCGCGTTATCCGTTGTGCCGCTGTCCCACGTAGGTTTGAATGTCTGTTTGAATTAGGTGCTTTCATTCTACATGGGTTAAATTGCTCTTTGGAAGTTAAAATAAAATCACTCATCCTGGCGATCCTAATCATGATGAGAGAAAAAAACGTATCAAAATATTTTAGTGTTGTCGGTCCTTGATAAGTCTACAACGTTTAAATTAAATCTGATCGCTTAAAGTAGGGCAAAATCGAGCCCAAAGAGTCAGTCAGAAACAAACAAACATACAAGTGAAACTGATAAAAAGCGTATTAAAAGAAGCGAGTCGACAGTCTCGGTGACCTTCGTAATTTAGCTCAATGTAGTTGTGTGACTAATGATACTTGATGTCTTTTGCTGCTAATGTGATTAATCTCGCTTGACGGGCTTTGTAATTCGTCTTAATATGTTGGGTGCCATTAATTTGCGCTTGATGGCTTCTGTAATAAGGCTTCTAAGCGCTTGGTGGCTTCTAGAACATAGCATAAGCAATGTTTTTCGCATATCAAAATAAAAAGTCCAAGATTTAAAAAAAAATTAAATTCGAAACTTGCTATATTGCACAAGAAATAGTTCGCAGATTCAAATGCTATAAAAATGATCGAAAATAAATAAAGTTTGATAATTTTTTTCGTTGAATAAAAAAAGAAAATATATATCTTCATTGGGTTTTTTTTTTTTTTTTTTTTTTTTAATAAAAATAAATTTTAAGTAATCAAATGTTTTTAGGTACCATATATGTAATTTTCAGTAAATATCATTACATAAATTGTTCATTATATGTTAATTTTAAATTGAAAGACCTGATGATGAATGTATTTATAACTAGGTGCATGTAGTGCTAGGTTGGATTGCAGCTCTAATTCTAATGGTTGGCGTGCAACTGATTGCATATGCTGGAAAGGATGGGATGGATCCAAATCCTGTGTTGGCTGGTGGTTTATGCTGCAACGCACAGGACGGGCTTCTCTATAGGCCTAGCATGGACAATATTGGCTTGCACTCATGGTTATGGGGGTAAGATGACAAATGAAGTAAACAATATAACTATCAAAAATTCACTTTAAACTGAGATACAATTGCTTCCAAAACATGATAGTAAATTGTTTAAAGTGTAATAACTGATATTATTATTTGATTAATATAGTTGTCAAATCTTTGTTATCGATTTTAATATATAATACATTCTACTCAGAGTTGATGAAAAGAATTTGAATTTACTTTTTGCAATCTGACTACTTATCTGAAGTATAAATTAAATATAAAATAAATTTACTGATGAATAAATTTGTACAGTAAGGAAGAAATATTAAGCAGTTTACCCGTGGTATAGCACTTATTCTTAATTGTAGTAAAAGGTGTTTTACTTAATGAATGTACAAATATAATGAATATACAGAAATTTGCCCGACTCGTGGCTCAATGGCAATGTGTGCCACTGGTGAGCATTAGGGCTGAGGTTCCATCCGCTGGTGGCTTTAGTTGTAGACACTGT